>CM072923.1:2784335-2796835 GCA_036971965.1 Nyctalus aviator
TGTGTGTGTGTGTGAGTGTGTGAGTGTGTGTGTGTGAGTGTGAGTGTGTGAGTGTTAGTGTCTGTGTGTTCTGTGAGCTGGTTAAGTGGGAACAGCACACTCTGCCCCTCAGCTGCCTGCCCACAGTCACTGAGCAGGCGGCAGTCTGGGCCGGGCGGCCGTGTGTATTTTCTTCTGTCGTCTTCGCTTACACAGTACAAGAAAGCACGGAAGAGGATGTCAAATACCCAACTTCTCTTTAGATTTTTTTTCTTTTAGATTATTTTGTTAGGAAGAAGGCAGGCAAACTGGCTTTTGGCTTCCACGTGTCAGACGTGAAGCTTTATTAACAGAGGCTTAATGGACTGCGTAAGTCACCGGAGAGAGAAATGTTCGCAGTGTCCCGTCGTCCCAGGAGCAGCCTCACGGGTCTCCGATGACCAGCGCGGGAACAGCCTCCTTTCCGGCGGTATTTCCGTGGAGGCTTCCGTTCCCGAACGGGCCACCCGCTCGCGGCCGGAGCGCGCTGGGCACGCTGTCCTTCCCGCCGGGGGCGGGCGCCCCTCCCCGGTTTGCCTGGACGGAGCGGCGGTTTCTCTCCCGCCGGGTCCGCCTAAGTAACTCAGAATTATCGCTCCGGTGAGAAGATGACTCTTACCCGCCCTTCTCAACCCACAGCCTTTATTACACTTTTCAGAAAGTTTGGGGTAAGAAATCAACTTCATGTGGAGAGTTGTTGTGTGTTTTTACTTTTTTTTTTGTTTAGTTATTTTTAATGGTTTTTTTAAAATTGTTTGAAGCATTACAGGTAGTACATATGTCACCTTCTTTCCCCCTTAACCTCCCCCAGCCTCCCCTACCCCCCCACAACCTTCACCCCCCGCCCCACCCCCACCCCCCGGTGTCTCGTATCCATTAATTATGTTCATTTGTTTGCATACAAGTCCTTCGGTTGATCTCTTGGTTTTACTTTTAAATGAGGGAACACAGCGACCCTTCCTGTCAAATTTTTATTCCGAAAACAAACAAACAAAAAAGACAGAGACAGCCGCAGAGCGCGGGCTCTCGCCTCGGCCCTCGGCGGGGCGGGGAGGCAGAGCCGGCGGACGCTGTGCCGGGGGTACGGGTCTCCTTCAGAACAAGCCCGGCCCACGGGGCTGCTGGCGAGGCGGCCGGGGGGATTTTTACCGTTTATTCAGCGCTCAGTCCCGGCTGCCGCTGGCTTCCATCCGGAGAGGGAAGGAAGCCCCGAGTGCCTGCCCGCGGCGCTGCCTCCGACGGCCCTGAGCATCCCCGTGGCCTGGGTGTCCTTGCCCGGCCGCACACGGACGGCGTGTCGGGAACACACACGCGTGTTCACATGGATGTCGCTGGCCCCGGGGAGCCCGAGGGCGACGCGGGCTGAGCCGCTGCCGGTGGCGGCGGCGGCGGCGCAGAAACAGCCGGTGTCGTCCGGCCGGCCCCCGCCTCTCGCTCTGGAGACGCAGAGGAAGGTTTTATGTTTGTTGACATAACTCGAACCCTGAAACTCAAACCGTCTTGTTTTAAAACGCTTAATTCACCGTAGTCGGCGAAACGCCCGGAGCGGGACCCGGCGTGTCCGGAGGCCGGTCCCCGCCCCCCCCCCCCCGATGGCCCCGGGCAGCGCTGTCCGGCCGCTTCCCGCGGAGGACAGGCCCGGCACAGGGGACGCTCGGGGCGGCAGCCGCCTCACAGGGCTGTCTGAACGGGACGGGCTGGTGGGACCTGCAGAGCTTTATGGCCGGGCCGCCGTTTATTCCCGTTGAGGCGGCGGCCGCCTTGCTGCCGGGTTCAAAGGCGGCGGAGATCCGCAAACACAGGAAAAGCACGTCCCGTGTTCCCGTCCAGGTCGCACACGGGTTTCCATGTCAGAGGCCTGCGTTACCTCCCCGGCAGCCTCGGCTGCAGGGCGGCCCCGTTCGGAAACAGCCTCTGTCCCGGCCTCGCTCTGCCCCGGCTCCCGCTCCCGCTTCCTTGGGGCGCGGAGGGGGCGGTGGGCCTGGGGCCCAGAGGCTGCTGGGCCGAAGCCGCTGGTGGGGTCGCGGGCACAGGGCAGGGCCTGACGCACCACGTGGAGCCGCTCTCCAGCCACACAGGTCCCTGTTGTCCTTCTGTCTGAAGACCTTGGAGCAAACCAGCACAATCCTCCCCCCAACAACAAAGGTGGGAGAAACCGGTGTGGCTCAGTGGATAGAGCATCGGCCTGCGGACTGAAGGGTCCCGGGTTCGATTCCGGTCAGGGGCATGTGCCTTGGTTGCGGGCACATCCCCAGTGGGTGGTGTGCAGGAGGCAGCTGGTCAGTGTTTCTCTCTCATCGGCGTTTCTAACTCTCTGTCCCTCTTCCTTCCTCTCTGTAAAAATCAATAAAATATATATTTTTTTAAAAAAACAAAGGCAGGAGACACGAAAGGCCTACACAGTCTGCCCGGGCCCGGCCGGTGAGCTCAGTGGATAGAGCGCCAGCCTGCCGACCGGAGGGCTGGGGTCGGGGTTTCGGTCCGATTCCCGTCGGGGCGTGCCCCTCGGTGGCAGGCTCCTCCCCAGCCAGGCCCCGGCAGGTGGAGCAGGGGGCAGGCGGTCCGTGTGCCTCTCTCACGTAAATATTTTTTGTCTGTCTTTCCCTCTCTCTTCCTCTCTCGCTAAAAATCAATGGGAAAGCATCCCCGGATGAAGATTAAGAAAGAAATTCTATTTTGTTTTTAACTTATGTTTAATTTTTAAAATAAGCCACGGAAACGGGGAATCCATTAAAAAAAAAAAAGTCTTCCTTATTTACTAGCCTTGTCACTCTCCACATGACACCCACGAGGGGTGTCCCGCTGCCCCAGAAAAAAAGGTCATCCGGCCGAAACCGGTTTGGCTCGGAGGATAGAGCGTCGGCTTGTGGACTGAAAGGTCCCGGGTTCAATTCCGGTCAGGGGCATGGACCTTGGTGGCGGGCACATCCCCAGTGGGGGGCGTGCAGGAGGCAGCTGGTCGACGATTCTCTCTCATCGATGTTTCTCTCTGTCCCTCTCTCTTCCTTTCTGTAAAAAAAAATCAATAAAATGTATTAAAAATAATTTTTAAAAAGATCCCCTGGCCCCACGTGATGCGGAGACGGCCAGGTATTTAAATGTGAGGGTGAGCGGAGTGGCTTGAAGAAGGTGCTGTTTCTGCTCCTCCTTTTTCAGTGGCCTCGTGTGCTGACTCTGGATGGAGGTGGACATCCACCGGGCAGCTCGGACAGAGCCAGGCTGGGAGGTGGGCAGGGCGGTCTCTGCACAGGACCCTCTCCATGGCTCTGTTGGCAGGACATGGGAAGGGGACGTCCTATGGAATAAAAGGCTAACGTGCAGGTTGTCCCCTCGCCTGGGGTTCCACCGGAGCTGGGCCAGGGGCCGGGGCTGGCCCCATCCCCGCCGAGCGTGTGCCCCGGGCTCTGCTTCTCTGACTGACGCAGGACGGAGCTGTGGACGAAGCCGGGCCAGGGGCCTCATTAGCTCTGGCGGTCCGCGCCTCACGCTCCTGGACGGGCTGCAGGCCCCGGCTCCGGGGAGAGGTGCGTGCCTCCCGCTCTCCTGGCCCGGGGACCAGCCGGCGGCCTCGGCCGCCTGGGAAGGCGGGGACGCGTCCATCAGGCCTTTGGCCGGCGTCCCGCTGCGTGAGGTGGCGCCATCGGCTGCCCCATCCCGGGGTCAGGTCCTCTCCGAGGGCACGGAGGCCCCCACAGCCCACTCCACCGGGCACGCCGGGCGGGGCGGGGGCCAGCCGCGCCCGCCTCCCTCCGCAGCCGGCCTCTGCCCGGAGCAGGCCCGGAGTCCTGCACGCCCCCCCCCCCGGGGGGCCCTGCGCCCCCGGCGGTGCCGCCCACTCCGAGTTCCTCCCCGCTGGGCCCTGGGGGAAGCGCCGTCCCTGCGCTGGCCCGGGCCTGGCCTCAGGAGGAGGGCCCGCGGCTGCTCGGAAGGCTGCCCGACGGCGGCACGCGGGGGCGAGGGGGCCGGACGCTCACTCCGGCGGAGGCACCGGCCCGCGTGGTTGGGGAGCAGAAACCCTCTCGGGTTCGGAAGTGACCGCGGGGACTCTGTGTCGGGGTCACAGGGATGGTGTTTTCCAGGCTGTTGTCCTCGGCGGGTGTGTCTGGGTGAGGCGGTGTCTGAGCCCAGGGCCACATAGCTCCGTGGGGCGGGCCCGGCCGCACCCGGGGCGGGAACCCTGGGCCGGCACAGTCATCGGCCGGGGCCGCGCCGAGGCCACCCCACCCCCGAGGAGGCGCCCGCTCCCCGTCCGAGGGGGCGAGACTCCGGGACCCGCCCCGGGCCACGCTGACCGCCCCTCAGGCAGCGGCTGCGGCCCAGCTGCTTACCTTGTCTCCTAAGGAGGGTGCTGCCCAGACTGTGAGGGTCCCACCTCTGGCACCTCTTTTCTTTTAATTTAATTTAAAAAATGTTTGTATTGATTTCAGAGAGGAAGGGAGAGGGGAGAGACAGAGAGAGAGAAACACCGATGATGAGAGAGAATCACTGATCGGCTGCCTCCTGTGCAGCCAAACCGGGGATGGAGCCAGGGACCGGGGCTGGGCCCTGACTGGGAATCGAACCAGCCGGCTGTGGCTCACCTCTCTCACCCTGTGCGTCCCAGTCTCTGTCTTAGCTCACAGCCTGTCCTCGTTGGAGGGAGGAGGTTTGGGAAGACGGTGTGTCTGCGCGGGGAGGAGGGCGGGCGGCCCGCGGGCCGGAGTCCGGCCCCTGCGGTGCAGACCTGTGTCCGCACGCCCCCCCCCGCCCCCCCCCCCCCCCCCGCAGTCCCGGGACTCCTGACGCCCTCCCTCCGCAGGTGGAGCTCACGGGCAACAGCATCTACGAGTACATCCACCCATCCGACCACGACGAGATGACGGCCGTGCTGGCCGCCCACCAGCCCCTGCATCCCCACCTGCTCCAAGGTGCGTGCCCCCCACCCCCGGGGAGCCGGCGGGAACACCGCCGGGGTCTGCCCCCAACTGCCCGCCGGGGGTCTGCTCCCCCCACTGCTCACCGGGGTCTGCTCCCCCCCCACCGCCCACCAGGGGGTCTGCCCCCCACTGGCCCCCCCACCGCCCGCCAGGGGGTCTGCCCCCCACTGCCCGCTGGGGGTTCTGCCCCCCACTGCCCGCCGGGGGGTCTGCCCCCCACTGGCCCCCCCACCGCCCGCCAGGGGTTCTGCCCCCCACTGCCCGCCGGGGGGTCTGCTCCCCACTGCCCGCCGGGGGGTCTGCTCCCCGCCCTGCCTGCCGGGATTTCGGCCAGCACGCCACTCCATCGGGGTGGGGTTCGAATTCAGCCTCTGTCCTTTAGGCATTGAGGGGCTGGGGGTCATGGTGAGGGGCTGGGGCTCAGGGTGAGGGGTTGGGGGTCATGGTGAGGGGCTGGGGGTCACGATGAGGGGCTGGCGGTCACGATGAGGGGCTGGGAGTCAGGGTGAGGGGCTGGGGGTCATGGTGAGGGGCTGGGGGTCACGGTGAGGGGCTGGGGCTCAGGGTGAGGGGTTGGGGGTCACGGTGAGGAGCTGGGGGTCACGGTGAGGGGCTGGGAGTCAGGGTGAGGGGCTGGGGGTCACGGTGAGGGGCTGGGGGTCACGGTGAGGGGCTGGGGCTCAGGGTGAGGGGCTGGGTGTCACGGTGAGGGGCTGGGAGTCAGGGTGAGGGGCTGGGGGTCAGGGTGAGGGGTTGGGGGTCACGGTGAGGAGCTGGGGGTCACGGTGAGGGGCTGGGGGTCACGGTGAGGGGCTGGGGGTCACATTGGGGGTCTGGGGGGTCACAGCGATGGCTGGGGGCGGACGGCACCGTGGAAAGGGGAGCTGTGCCTCAGACCCTGGACCCCGGCACCGAGGATTGTGGGTAACGTGTACCTCTCCCCCGGGGGTGCCTCGGGGAATCCCTCCCGGCCCTGGGCGAGCCCTCAGGGTGGGGGTGGGGGGCCTGGGGCACAGCTGGCAGGGGGGGTGTCCCCTGGGGCACAGCTGGCGGGCCCGGGGCTGGCTCCCTCGGCTGCACTCGGTATCTGCTGCCCGAGGGAGGCGGAGGCCTCGCGGGCCCAGGCGCCCCCAGGGCAGGCCGCCCCCCGGGCACCAGGCCTCTGGGTGCCACGCGGACCCGCCTGGGCGGTCCTCGGTGACCCCGGCTGGCCGGCCCGAGCTCTTGCTGCGGCCATGTTTCCAGCGGCCTCCTTCCGGGGCACGTCCTCACCCCACCCAGGACCCCACCCACCCCAGTCCCACCCCCCAAGACCCCACCCCACCCCGTCCCCACCCCCAGGACCCCACCCCACCCCGTCCCCACCCCACCCCATTCCCACCCCCCAAGACCCCACCCCACCCCGTCCCCACCCCCAAGACCCCACCCCACCCCGTCCCCACCCCCAGGACCCCACCCCACCCCGTCCCCACCCCCAGGACCCCATCCCACCCCGTCCCCACCCCAGGGCCCCACCCCACCCCGTTCCCACCCCCCAAGACCCCACCCCACCCCGTCCCCACCCCCAGGACCCCACCCCACCCCGTCCCCACCCCCAAGACCCCACCAAACCCCATCCCCACCCCCAGGACCCCACCCCACCACGTCCCCACCCCCAGGACCCCACCAAACCCCGTCCCCACCCCCAGTCCCCACCCCACCCCGTCCCCACCCCGCAAGACCCCACCCCACCCCATCCCCACCCCCAGGACCCTACCCCACCCCGTCCCCACCCCCAGTCCCCACCCCACCCCGTCCCCACCCCCAGGACCCCACCAAACCCCGTCCCCACCCCCAGTCCCCACCCCACCCCGTCCCCACCCCGCAAGACCCCCCCCCACCCCGTCCCCACCCCCAGGACCTCACCCCACCCCGTCCCCACCCTCAGGAGCCCCCTCAGTCCCCACTGCCCGGCCCCGCCCCCAGGCTGGCCTCTGGCTGCGGGCCGGGCCGGGCTGCGCCTGAGGGGTGGACGTTGCGGGGGACCGTGGGGAGGGGCCAGCGGGCCGTCTCACGCGGCTCCTGCTTTCAGAGTACGAGATCGAGAGGTCCTTCTTCCTCCGCATGAAGTGCGTCCTGGCCAAGCGGAACGCGGGGCTGACCTGCAGCGGGTACAAGGTGAGGGCCGGCCGTGGGGGGTGGGGGGGAGGGCCTGGCTGTGGGGGGGGGAGGGCCTGGCTGTGGGGGGAGGAGGGCCTGGCTGTGGGGGGAGGAGGGCCTGGCTGTGGGGGGGGGAGGGCCTGGCTGTGGGGGGGGAGGGCCTGGCTGTGGGGGGGAGGGCCTGGCTGTGGGGGGAGGAGGGCCTGGCTGTGGGCGGGGAGGGCCTGGCTGTGGGGAGTGGGGGGGGGAGGGCCTGGCTGTGGGGGGGGAGGGCCTGGCTGTGGGGGGGGGAGGGCCTGGCTGTGGGCGGGGAGGGCCTGGCTGTGGGGGGAGGAGGGCCTGGCTGTGGGGGGAGGAGGGCCTGGCTGTGGGGGGGAGGAGGGCCTGGCTGTGGGGGAGAGGAGGGCCTGGCTGTGGGGGGGGGGAGGGCCTGGCTGTGGGGGAGGAGGGCCTGGCTGTGGGGGGAGGAGGGCCTGGCTGGGGTGGGGAGGAGGGCCTGGCTGTGGGCGGGGAGGGCCTGGCTGTGGGGGGTGGTGGGGGGAGGGCCTGGCTGTGGGGGAGAGGAGGGCCTGGCCGTGGGGGGGGAGGAGGGCCTGGCCGGCGGGGGGGAGGAGGGCCTGGCTGGGGGGGGGGAGGGCCTGGCTGGGGGGGGGAGGAGGGCCTGGGGGGGGGGGGAGGAGGGCCTGGCTGTGGGGAGAGGAGGGCCTGGCCGTGGGGGGGGAGGAGGGCCTGGCCGTGGGGGGGGAGGAGGGCCTGGCCGGGGGGGGGGGAGGAGGGCCTGGCTGGGGGGGGAGGAGGGCCTGGCTGGGGGGGGGAGGAGGGCCTGGCTGTGGGGGGGGAGGAGGGCCTGGCCGTGGGGGGAGGAGGGCAGAGGAGGAGCCGGGCCGTGGGAGGGGAGGAGGGGTCGTAGTGTCTGTGTTTTGCTTCACACCGAGAACATGTGCACACAGGAGGGCACGGGACGCGGACACGGGGTCTTGAACCGTTAACCATCCAGCCTTAAGCAAAGCAATCACCTCGCTTGCCTCAGGCTCCTCCTCCGTGCGATGGGAGGACAGACTATAGAGGCCTTAGGGTTGGTTCCCGCCGTCAGGACGGGATCCGGAGGCCCTCATGGGGGCCGTGAGACCCTGGGGGAGGGGGTGCTCTGACAGCGCGGGCAGAGCTTCCAGCGCGAGGCTGGGCCCGTGACCTCAGGACGCTCACAGCTCCCCGTGGGCTGTGGCCTCCGCCATCACCGTGTTCCCTGTAGCTCCCGGGCTTGCTCATTCGGGGGATGAATCTGTGATTATGAACAAAGCCTGTTTCCCATGGAGCTCCCCCATCTGCGGGAGAATCCTGGTTCCTGAGGGACGCAGCTTGTCCGGTGACACCCAGTCTCTTAGCACCGCACCCAGTCCCCGGCAGGAGCCGGCCGGCCGGCGTGCGGTCCGGAGCCAGGCTCCCCCCGCCTGTCCCGCCGCCTGGCCCTCTGTCCGCCGGAGAGCCTGGTGCACAGGCGGCGAGGGAGGCGGCCTTGTGCTAGTTGTTCTTTTTTTTAAAAATATATTTTATTGATTTTTACAGAGAGGAAGGGAGAGGGATAGAGAGCTAGAAACGTTGATGAGAGAGAAACATCGACCAGCTGCCTCCTGCACACCCCCCACTGGGGATGTGCCCACAACCAATGTGCATGCCCTTGACCGGAATCGAACCTGGGACCCTTCAGTACCAGGTCGGTGCTCTATCCACTGAGCCACACCGGCTTTGGCAGTGTTAGTTACTCTGATGTTTCTGAGCAGAGAGACCAGCCGTTCCCCCGGGGCCCAGGGGAGAGGCAGGGGCAGTGGGAGAGGGTTTCAGGAGGAACTGGCCTCGGTGTGGTCAGCGTCCCGCTGGGCGTGCGGCCACTCCCGAGGCCGGGCGGGGCGGGCTGCGCGTTGGGGAGGGGGCCGGGCCGGGTGGGGAGGGGGGAGAGGGGGCAGGCTGCGGTCGGGGAGGGGGCTGGGCCGGGCCAGGAGGGGGGAGAGGGGGCCGGGCCGGGAGCGGGGAGAGGGGCCGGGCCGGGTGGGGGAGAGGGGGTGGGCTGCGGTTGGGGAGGGGGCCGGGCCGGGCTGGGACGGGGGAGAGGGGGTGGGCTGCGGTTGGGGAGGGGGCCGGGCCGGGAGGGGGGAGAGGGGCCGGGCCGGGGGGAGGCCCTCATCGCCCAGGGCCGCTGACCGCCCCGCAGGTCATCCACTGCAGCGGCTACCTGAAGGTGCGGCAGTTCCTGCTGGACATGGCGCTGTACGACGCGTGCCACCAGGTGGTGGGGCTGGTGGCCGTGGGCCAGTCGCTGCCGCCCAGCGCCGTCACCGAGGTCAAGCTGCACAGCAACATGTTCATGTTCCGCGCCAGCCTGGACCTCAAGCTCATCTTCCTGGACTCCCGGTGAGCGGCCCTGCCTGAACCCACCCTGTCCTGCCTCCCCCTGGGCACCAGGGGAGAAGGGGAGGAGTGAGGAAGGGCGGGGGGTGGTGACCGAGGGGCCAGCCCGCTGCAGAGGGCGTCTGTGTGACCGAGGGGCCAGCCCGCTGCAGAGGGCCGTCTGTGTGACCGAGGGGCCAGCCCGCTGCAGAGGGCCGTCTGTGTGACCGAGGGGCCAGCCCGCTGCAGAGGGCCGTCTGTGTGACCGAGGGCCCAGCCCGCTGCAGAGGGCCGTCTGTGTGACCGAGGGCCCAGCCCGCTGGAGAGGGCCGTCTGTGTGACCGAGGGCCCAGCCCGCTGCAGAGGGCCGTCTGTGTGACCGAGGGGCCAGCCCGCTGGAGAGGGCCGTCTGTGTGACCGAGGGGCCAGCCCGCTGCAGAGGGCGTCTGTGTGACCGAGGGGCCAGCCCGCTGCAGAGGGCCGTCTGTGCGACCGAGGGGCCAGCCCGCTGGAGAGGGCCGTCTGTGCGACCGAGGGGCCAGCCCGCTGCAGAGGGCCGTCTGTGTGACCGAGGGGCCAGCCCGCTGCAGAGGGCGTCTGTGTGACCGAGGGGCCAGCCTGCTGCAGAGGGCCGTCTGTGTGACCGAGGGGCCAGCCCGCTGCAGAGGGCCGTCTGTGTGACCGAGGGCCCAGCCCGCTGCAGAGGGCCGTCTGTGTGACCGAGGGGCCAGCCCGCTGCAGAGGGCCGTCTGTGTGACCGAGGGGCCAGCCTGGTGCAGAGGGCCGTCTGTGTGACCGAGGGGCCAGCCTGGTGCAGAGGGCGTCTGTGTGACCGAGGGGCCAGCCCGCTGCAGAGGGCCGTCTGTGTGACCGAGGGGCCAGCCCACTGCAGAGGGCCGTCTGTGTGACCGAGGGCCCAGCCCGCTGCAGAGGGCCGTCTGTGTGACCGAGGGGCCAGCCCACTGGAGAGGGCCGTCTGTGCGACCGAGGGCCCAGCCCACTGCAGAGGGCCGTCTGTGTGACCGAGGGGCCAGCCTGGTGCAGAGGGCGTCTGTGTGACCGAGGGGCCAGCCTGCTGGAGAGGGCTGTCTGTGTGACCGAGGGGCCAGCCTGGTGCAGAGGGCGTCTGTGTGACCGAGGGGCCAGCCTGCTGGAGAGGGCTGTCTGTGTGACCGAGGGGCCAGCCCGCTGCGGAGGGCCGTCTGTGCTTGAGGCTCGGCTTGCGGGGGAAGCCAGCGGCTCCGCTCCGGCCTCAGCACTCAGGTGGCCTCCCCTCCCCGCAGCCCCGCCCGGCTCCTTCCTGCCGAGGGCGCCATGGAAACGCGCTCCCCAAACCGGGAGCCGTTCCAGGGAAACGGGAGGCTCCCCGAGAGTCACAGCCCGGGCCGCAGGGGCCCCCAGCGCGGGGCCGAGGGAGCCGAGAGTCAGGTGTCCGCCTCCTGGCAGCTCGGGCTTCAGGCCTGGACCTCGGGGCCCCCGGCCTGGCCCCGGGCTCCGGCCCGTCCCCCGGAACCCCTCACCCGCTCCGGCGTCTTACGCTGGCCCCCGCCCGCAGACTCGGTGGTGCTATTTCGAGGTCCAGAGCCATCCCCGCTCTGCGAGGCCCCGATGCCCCCAGTTCTTCCCCCCCCCGCCCCACACATACACACGAGGACGCGCCAGCACAGGCCGTCCGGAGCCCGCGGTGGGCAGTGCCCAGGGTGGCCTGGAGGTCAGAGGTCACTCAGTGGCTGGGATCCAGCGCCCTCCTCAGGGAGAGGGAACACAGACGGCGGCCGTGGCTCGGCCGTGAGGGGACGGCACCCGCACACACTGCAGCGTGGAAGCCAGACGCCAAAGGGCAAATGCCGACGCGTCCCTCAGCCAGAGGGACAGGCAGCGGAGTAGACGTGGCCGGGAACGTGGGAGGGGACGGGGGACTTGCTATGTCCTGGGCAGCGTTTCTGCTGGGATGGGCGGAAAGTTCTGGAACTGGGAGTGGGGACGAGCAGACCACATGGGGGGTGGCATTCCTGCCACTGAACGGTACCTTACAGATGGTTAAAATGCTAACCTCACTTTTATTTGCTTATTTATTTTTTTAAAAAATATTGTATTGATTTTTTACAGAGCGGAAGGGACAGGGAGAGAAAGTTAGAAACATCGACCAGCTGCCTCCTGCACACCTCCTACTGGGGATGTGCCAGCAACCAAGGTACATGCCCTTGACCGGAATCGAACCTGGGACCTTTCAGTCCGCAGGCTGACACTCTATCCACTGAGCCAAACAGGTCAGGGATACTTACATTTTTAAAATGATTCTCTGCACCGAAACCGGTTTGGCTCAGTGGTAGAGCATTGGTCTGCGCACTGAGGGGTCCGGGTTCGATTCCGGTCAAGGGCATGTACATTGGTTGTGGGCACATCCCCAGTAGGGGGTGTGCAAGAGGCAGCTGGTCGATGTTTCTCTCTCATCGACGTTTCTAGCTCTCTATCTCTCTCCTTTCCTCTCTGTAAAAAATGAATAAAATATATTTTTTTAAAAATGATTCTCTTCCAGGAGAAATTTTTTAAAAATTTGTTTTTCAGAGAGGAAGGGAGAGGGAGAGAGAGAGAAGCATCCATGATGAGAATCACTGACCGGCTGCCCCCAGCATGCCCCCTGCCAGGCATCAAGCCTGAAACCAGGCCTGTGCCCTGACCGGGAGTGGAACCCTGACCTTCTGGCTCACAGGTGGGCGCTCAGCCACGGGGCCAGGCGGGGGGACTCACCACAGTAATTCGTAAAAGGTTCCCACGGGAGTGCCCGGAGAGGGCTCTTCCTCAGGTGGCAGCTTCGTCCGACACCGTGTCCGCGTTCCCCGCGGTCCTCGGAGCAGGCCGGCCCCTGGGCGCTCCCTCCGCGCAGGCCGAGCTCAGCCCTCCTTCTTGTAAAAAAAAACACACCATCATTCTGGCTTCCCAAACCCGCATCCCCCCACCCCGGCCCTGAGCATCCACGGGCAGAGCAGGGAGAGCGGAGGCGAAGGCGGCTGCAGAGCAGGGCGCTCACGCCCCCTCCCC
>CM072923.1:2801835-2896835 GCA_036971965.1 Nyctalus aviator
GCATTGAACACGCGGGGAGAGGGGGGTCCACGGTCCTGAGGACCAGGCACCTGGGAAACGGGGGCCCAGCTCCGGGCCTGGGGGTGGGTCTGTGCCCGGGTGAGGCGCGGGGCAGAGGGAGGGCAGGGATGCCCCCCATCTTGCCCATGATGGGAAGGGGATGCAGGTCCCGGACCCGACATACATGCTGACACTCCCCGTGCCCCACACGCTGGATCCCGGGCATGCGCCTGCTCCTGCCATTTGGGATGGGGACAGCCCGTTTCCCCGTCTTCCTATACAGCCTGTTGCAAATGGCGGTAAAGATTTGGTCCCTTTAAACCCCAGAAGGTCAAGTTCAGTGGCAAATACTTTTTTTAAATTTTATTTATTTTTTAAAAATATATTCTATTGATTTTTTACAGAGAGGAAGGGAGAGGGATAGAGAGTTAGAAACATCGATGAGAGAGAAACATCAATCAGCTGCCTCCTGCACGTCCCCTACTGGACTGGAATTGAACCTGGGACCCTTCAGTCCACAGGCCGACGCTCCATCCACTGAGCCACACCGGTTTCAGCCAGTGGCAAATACTTTTAAGACCATTAGGAGGAACAGGACCTGAGTCTACCTGTGACCATATACACTGAGTCGCCAGATGATGATGATCTCTGAACGCATGATAATCTGGCCATTCAGTGTCTATCCTATATAATAAAAGGCTAATATGCAAATTGTCTGCTCAACCAAGAGTTTGACCAGCAGGCAGGCTGGCCAACCAACCATATGCCCTCCCCCTGGCCAGGCTGGCCGGACACCACTCATGCATGAATTCACGCTCCGGGCCTCTAGTATTTATAGTATATATACACTGAGCGGCCAGATTACTATGGCTCAGAGATCATCACCATCTGGCCACTCGGTGCAGTACTCTCCGCCCACCGTGCCGTGGTACGGTACCACCTGGCACCCGGCTCTAAGCCAGGACTTGCCAGCCTGTGCCCTCGCCGCTGAGCCGGGCCCCCGAGCTGCTCTGGGGCAGGGAGCACCCGGGCGCCACGTCCCCTCCCAGGACACCGGGGCGCTGGGGGGGTTCTGTTTTGGTGTGAGAAGCAGCGGTTTTAGCAGAACGGTAGGGACGAGAGCATTTTAGCCCCTACACACTTTCTGAGCAAATGGATGTGACAGGGCCGGACCTGGGGTGGCTTCTCTCCCTCCCACCCCCCCTCCCATGGGCACGAGGGCACCGAGGTGGGTCTTTAGGGCAAAATGGTCCCTGGCCCCTCAAGCTTCCCACCCGGGCCTCCCGGGGGCTCAGGAGCCGGCGGGGCCGCCGATGCTCAGGGACGTGCCCACGGTCCCAGGCTGTGAGTGTGGGGTCCCCTGAGATTGGAGAGAGCTGCACCCCATTCTGCCGAGTAACACCGTCCCCGCGTGCCGGGCTGCGGTGGCTTCATAACGGGGGCCGTCCTCTTCCCAACGCCCCGCCCGGCCTGGCTGACGGGCCCGGAGCCGGAGGGCGCCCTGGCGGGGCGCCGGCCGCCGCCAGCCGGCTGGACACGCCCGCCCTTGCCTCGCAGGGACATCGAGTACAAGGAGCTGCAGCTGTCCCTGGACCAGGTGGCCACGGCCAAGTCCCAGGACTCCTGGCGGGCCGCCCTGTCTACCTCCCAGGACACGCGCAAGTTAGCTAAACCCAGATCCGCCAAGGCGAAGACGAAGCTGAGAACAAACCCGTACCCCCCGCAGGTACCACGCGTGGGGGGCCTTTGGGGACCGCCACGCTCACGGCCGAGCGGCCTCCCCGCCCGGAGCGTCCCGCTCCACGGGGCCCGGCCCGAGGGGGGCGGCTGGCCTCGGGCCCGGGCAGGCCCCACGGGGCAGGCGCAGAGTCCACGGAAATGGGGGTCCCAGGCCTCGTCTGTTTGCACAGCATTAAAAAAAAAACAACATTTTTTTAAAAAATATATATTTTATTGGTTCTTTACAGAGAGGAAGAGAGAGGGATAGAGAGCTAGAAATATCAATGAGAGAGAATCATCGATCAGCTGCCTCCTGCACACCGCCCACTGGGGATGTGTCCGCAACCAAGGCACATGCCCTTGTCCGGAATCAAACCCCGGACCCTTCAGTCTGCAGGCCGACGCTCCACCCACTGAGCCACACCGGTTTCGGCAACATTTTTTCTTTTTAAAATATGTTTTTATTGACTTCAGAGAGGAAGGAAGAGAGAGGGAGAGAGACATCGATGATGAGAGAGAATCACTGATCGGCTGCCTCCTGCACGCCCCCCCCCCCCCCGGAGATGAAGCCCGCAGCCTGGGCCTGTGCCCTGGCCGGAATGGACCGGGACCTTCTGGGTCAGAGGTCGACACTCGGCCCCCGAGCCACAGCAGCCGGCTCCTCTTTCCTTTCCCCGTAGTTCGCGAGCTCTTAGAAGTCGCAGAGGCGCCTGTGTGTGTCGGCAGCGTGGGGGGAGGAGATGAGTGTACCCGGGAGGGTCCCTGGGGTGCCGGTGGCCGGAGGGGCCCGGCGGGGAGGGCCCGGGGCTCCGGCCTCCGCAGCCCCCTCACCGCCCGTGCCCCGCAGCAGTTCGGCGCGTTCCCGGTGGAGAGGCTGGAGTGCGGCCAGCTGGCACACTGGAGGGCCAGCCCCCCCACGGACGCCGCGGGCCCCCCGGAGCCGCAGCTGCACCCCGAAGGCGGCGAGCTCCTGTACCCCCCGCCCTACGGCCTGCCCTTCTCCTACCGCTACGGACCCTGCCCCCTGGACCCCCACGTCTTCGGCGGCAAGAAGCCCGTGCTGCCCGCCAAGCTCGGGCCCCAGGGGGCCCCGTGCGAGGTCGCCCGCTTCTTCCTGAGCGAGTGCCAGTGGCACTACGCCAACCCCCTGGTGCCCGGCAGCCCGGCGCCCGCCAAAACCCTCTCTGAGCCGCCACCGAACACCGCGCGGCACAGCCTGCTGCCCAGCTACGAAGGTGGGTCCCGGGGGCGGGGGGGGGGCGGGGGGCTGCAGACGGTGGAGGGGGGGGTGGGGGGAAGGGGTGGTGGTGGGGGAGGGGTGGCGGATGGAGCGGGACCCCCGCAGTGTGGGACCCCCGCAGTGTGGGACCCCCGCAGTGTGGGCGCGCCTCCCCGTTTCCTGCTCCTGATTGCTCTGCTTTCCCGCTCAGTGCCAGCGCCTCCTGTGGGAGCTAACGCCGGCGGCTGGCCGTGTGCCGGAGGCCCGGTGATGGTATAAAGGGGGCAGGAAGGGGGCTCGGCTGCCCCCGTGACATCCGGCCTCTGCCCCCTCAGAGGGGGACCAAGTGATTTTCAAAGTGGCTTCCACGTCCCGGGAAGGGCTCAGCTGCACACATTTTACTTTTAAAAATATAGTTTTATTGATGTCAGAGGAGAAGGCAGAGGGGGGGAGAGAGAAACATCCATGATGAGAGAGAATCATGGATCGGCTGCCTCCTGCACGCCCCACACTGGAGACTGAATCCACAGCCTGGGCCTGTGCCCTGACCGGGAATCGAACTGTGACCTCCTGCTTCCTAGGTCGACGCTCAGCCACTGGGCCACGCCGGCCCGGCTGCACGAATTTTATAGGCTCGCTAGAGGCCCGGTGCACGAAATTCGTGCGAGCGTAGGCCTTCCCTGCCCCGGCTGCCGGCACCGGCTTCCCTCTGGCACCCGGGACCCAGGCTGGCTTCCCTCGGCCCCGGCTTCGCCCGGAAGGACATCCGGTCTAATTAGCATATTACCCTGTTATTATTATTATCATCGATGCCCGGCTCCAGCCAAAAACGAATGTGGAAGACTTGGTTTTCCTCCCGTGCCCATTTTCAAAGTATGGCCAGCAGCGGTGAAAATTCGGGGCTCAGGGACAGAAATGTCACTCCCCACACCCTCCCCACCAGGTCTCAGTTCCTGCATCTGTAATGGGGATCCTGAGCCACGGGACATGCTCACCCTGGGGCTTGGCGCACAGTAGGCGCCTGTCCAGCACACACTAGGTCCACAGCAGAGAGACAGGAATGGCCCCTCAGCCAGCTCCTCCTGGTGGCCGGCAAGCAGGAAAAGGTCCTCCATGGAGGTGCGGCCAGCTGCCCTGGGCCCAGCAGACCCGTTTGCTTGCTGGGCCAGCCCAGAAGGGAGGTAGGAGAGGGGGCTGAGAACCGGCTGCAGGAGGTGTAGGTCCGAATGCAGACCAAGGCCGTGCCAACGCCCTGCCCTGCAGTGGCCCCTGGACACAGAGAGGAGCCTGTGCTCAGAGGGGACGGCCCCTGGGGCTCCCTCCCCCACCATCCTCCTCTTTACCTTTTTTAAGTTTTTTCATTTTTAGAGAGAGGCGGAGAGAGAAACATCAATAATGAGAAAGAGTCATTGATCGGCTGCCTCCTGCGCGCCCCACACTGGGAATCAAGCCTGCAACCTGGGCCTGTGCCCTGACCGGGAATCGAACTGGGACCTCCTGGTTCATAGGTCCACGCTAAACCACTGAGCCACGCTGGCCGGGCCCCACCGTCCCCTCTGGAGGCAGGCAGGGCTCGCCCTCCCACCGCCCGGGAAGCTCCCCGTGCCCTGACCCTCGCTCCGGGCTGCGAGGGGCTGGGAAACCCGAACCTCGGAGATGACCGGGACGTGGTTTTCGGAAGGAACGGTTTAAGGAAAAGCTCCAGCCACAGCCCTGCCTGTGGCTCCGCAGATGTGGGTCCCGTACCCAGCGGGCCGCAGACAGCCAAGGCTCGGGGCCTCTGGGGAAGACAGGCGGAGCCCAGAGCTTCCGCAGCAGCTGAAGCCGGTCCGCCTGCCTGAGGGAGAGAATTGTTCTCAGTGAGAGGCGGGCTGCTTTTCTCAAAGGCTGTTTAGAAAGTGAGAGGTCAGAAGCCACCTCATTCATCACACACTCCCTGCGGCACAGGGCCCCCAGGTGCTAATTTGGGGCAATTTGTGATCAGCTTCCTGGTGTTTTCACATCAGAGACAAAGGTGGCCTTGAGGTAAAGCAGGAGGAGCCCATTGGTGGCCAGCGTCTGCTTAGGGAAGTGGTGATTATTTTATTTAAAAAATATATATTTTATTGATTTTTCACAGAGAGGAAGGGAGAGGGATAGAGAGTTAGAAACATCAAACAGAGAGAATCATCCATCAGCCGCCTCCTGCACACCTACTGGGGATGTGCCCGCAACCAAGGTACATGCCCTTGACCGGAATCGAACATGGGACCTTTCAGTCCGCAGACCGACGCTCCATCCACTGAGCCACAGTGGTTTCAGCTCGGTTCTTATCTTAATCATGACAACCCTGAAAGGAGCGGGGAGTGCCCACTCCTGTGCCCACGGAGCGGTCAGCCAGAAAGATGGGGTGACTGTGCCCAGCGCTGTCCAGTCTGGCAGCCTCCGGCCACAGCGAGGTGGGCTGGCTGGCCGCGCTCAAACACGGGAACAAAAATATTTATATTTTTTTAATCCTCCCCCGGGGATAATTTTCCCATGGATTTTCAGAGAGAGTGGAAGAGAGAGGGCGATACAGAGAGAAACATGGTCACAAGAATTGGCTGCCCTCCTGCACATCACCCAGGGCCGGCGGTAACCCAGGGACTGCCCTTGACCGGAATGGAACCCAGGACCCTCTATCCACTGGGCCACACCGGCCAGGCACAGAGCAGCTTGTACTGAATTAAGTTTTGTGATTCCGCCTGCTGCTCCCGCCTGGCGGCCACCGGAGGTCTCAGACCCGGCTCAGATGGGCGGGCGCGGCCGGGGCGGGCGCGGGGCGGGAGGGGCCGGGGCTGCGGGTGGAGAGGGAGGCGGTGCCCGCGGTGCCCGGGGCCTGGCACCGGCCGCTGCCCCTCGGACTGACCTGCCGCTGTCCCCGCAGCGCCCGCGCCCCGCAGGTTCGCCGAGGACCCCGCGCCGCCGCCGCCGCCGCCGCCGCCGAGCTTCCCGAGCTGCGGCCGCTCCCGCGAGGGGCCCGCGCCCGCCGCCGCCAAGGCCGCCCGCCCGGCGCCCGCCCCCGCGCCGGCCCCCGCGCAGCTGCCCTTCGTGCTGCTCAACTACCACCGCGTGCTGCGGCGCGGGCCGCTGGGGGGCGCTGCGCCCGCCCCGCCCGCCCCGGCCCGCGGCCCGCACGCCCCGGAGGCCGCCGCGCTCCGGCCCCGGCCGCCCGGCCCCGCCGCCAACGCGCCCGCCGCGCCGCTGCCGCACTACCTGGGCGCCTCCGTCATCATCACGCACGGCAGGTGACCGGGCCGGACGGCGGATGACCGGCCATCACGCACGGCGGGTGACCGGGCCCGGACGGCGGGTGACTGGCCATCACGCACGGCAGGTGACCGGGCCGGACGGCGGGTGACCGGGCCCGGACGGCGGGTGACCGGGCCGGACGGCGGGTGACCGGCCACCACGCACGGCCGGTGACCGGGACCGGACGGCGGGTGACCGGGGACCGGGCAAGGACCAGCGGGGGACCCGGAGGGGGACCGGGGGCGCCTGGGCCCCGCGGCCAGAAGCCATAGCCCGGCCTTGGGGGCTCCGCTGCCCAGCGTCCGGCCCAGCTCCGGGGGCGAGCTGCGTATGCACGATTTAAATTAATTTATACAGAGACGACTATTTTAATAGCGCCTGCGGCCCACGTTTAGATTTTTACCGCAGATGCCATCCATGGAGGCCGGGGGACTGACACCCGCCCCAGAGGCGACGGCCCGACCAGGAGCCGGGTTTCCCCACCAGTGACCTCAGACTGCCCCGCGCGGGGGGCTCTCTGTGCCCTTAGTTTGGAATCAGGCTCTGCGCCCTGCCTGCCCGGGTGCTCAGTCCTGCCTGCCCGGGTGCTCAGTCCTGCCTGCCCAGGGTGCTCAGTCCCACCGCCCTGCCTGCCCGGGTGCTCAGTCCTGCCTGCCCGGGTGCTCAGTCCTGCCTGCCCGGGTGCTCAGTCCCACCGCCCTGCCTGCCCGGGTGCTCAGTCCCACCGCCCTGCCTGCCCGGGTGCTCAGTCCTGCCTGCCCGGATGCTCAGTCCTGCCTGCCTGGGTGCTCAGTCCTGCCTGCCCAGGGTGCTCAGTCCCAGCACCCTGCCTGCCCAGATGCTCAGCCCCACCGCCCAGTCTGCCCGGGTGCTCAGTCCTGCCTGCCCGGGTGCTCAGTCCCACCGGGGATGGAGTTCTGGCTCCACCAGGGCCCTCCACCTTAGGGAGGAGCGCACCAGGGCAGCGGCTGGGGCAGACTTCCTGCAGTCCGAGCCCTCTCAGCTGCTAAGTCCAGGCAGGAGGTGATGATTCCAAGCCCCGTGATTAGACAGTTCTGCTGGTTGAGTCATGCATGAGTCTCATGAAAAGTTTTTATCTCTGTAATGCAGAAAACCGACACGCTGAGCCCAGGGCGGCGAGCATGCTTCTCAAGTACATCCACAGCTCTTCCTTCCCGAGTGCTGGGGGACACCCTCCAGGTGTTAGGCACGGGATGCGGGAAGGACACACACAGCAGAGTTCAGGAGATGGGCACGTGGGTGACTTAGGTGCCCCAGGTCTGATCACAGGGCAGACTCCCTCTGGCCCTGCCCCCGAGGCTGCTGCTCGCTGCCGGGCCGGTGGGCTAAGCTGCATGTGCAACACGGGACGCGGTCCGTGGACTGCGCCTGGCGGAGAAGACGCTCCAGGGACGGGGTGTTGTCCGCAGCCTTTTCTGTGCAGCAGAACTCCATGCGGACATGTCCTGTCTGTCACAGGCAACCAGCCATCTTCCATGAAGCACCAGCAGTTTCATTTTTGTAGGTTCAAGGTCTCACCATGTAAAAGCCGTGTCATAGCTCAATGCCTTCGCCTGTCGGTTTGCTCCACACCATGAACACCCGTGATTTTCCAAAAACGGTTTACTTTCGGGAAAACCCACCTGAGGGACAGAAAGGGCTTTCCACAGATGTCTTGAACTCATCCTTCTAGCACCAAAGTGCGCCTTCCACAGTTTGAGAAAATGTGAAACCTGTTGCCAACCAGGTGTCACTGCGGACCTGCCTCCTTCCCGGGCAGCGGGTGGTCCGAGAGGAAACTGGCAAACTGGGGAGCACCCGCTGTTGAGCCCCGGGCGGGACCGTGCACCCTGCCTGCACTCAGCTGTGCCTGGTTAGCGAGCAGCCCCCGTGAGAGCTGCACTAGGTAAGCCCCAGGGACTCCGGTTCTGCTCAAAAGGCTCACAATGAAACATGCTTCCCGGAAGGTGTGTGTGTGATGAGCAGAAGGTGTATCACGGGACATTTTTCAATAAAGCACAGCAAAATGCTTTCCCATCTACTTTGTTATTAGCCACTTGGGGCCATACTTAATAAACAAACCACAAAGGCTTTGGGGCACTTTAAGATCAAAGGTTACTGTGAAGAAAGAAGACTAAGATTTACAAATGACAACACAAACGGGCTTAACAAAGAGTGTGCATGTACTTGAGAAGACTTCCTTGTCTGAACATCTTGGAGTAAGATTCCTAGACAAGTTGGCAAGAGGCAGTCAGCAGCTCAGTGCAATCTTAATAGGGGCAGTTACTATGGCAACCTAACAGTGTTACCTCCATCTCTAAGAGGCTGCACCTTTAAGCTGGGGATCTCACTTCTTGATTTCTGTGAGGCCTGACAGGAAGAGGAAGCATTTTAACAAATAACCCCCCTTCCCCCACCCCCACCCCCCCCACACACACATCGTCGTGGGTCCTAACACGTTAGTAGAAATGCCAGACCGAATGGATTTGAGGAGAAGCCTGGCTCAGGACTGACGGGTCTCCACAGGGCCTCCCAGGGAAAAGAATTCCTTTATGTTCACGGAAGCCCTTTCTAGAAAAGCCATTCCATTCATACTTTTGCAGAGAATTGAACAGGGTGGAAGCAAGGCCGCTCAGAGATCTGTAAGAGCCTGTATGTTCTGCCCCTACATGTCCCCTCACCCCGTCCTTTTAATTTCTACAGCCACGTCTTCCTCCCTGGGACGCTCCAGTGGGAGGGGTTTATACGCTCAATGACTCCTGTAGAAAGTCTACCCAAAGTTGTAATTCATTGTAACTGTAAGACAGTTAAGGTAGACTGCCACAGATAAGATGGAATAAAAACATTTTCAAATAAATGCTGGAAAATTGCAGTAGCTTAAAATGGTTAGTGAATTGTAGTCCTGATCTAAAATGCATTATTCAAGCTGATCCTAAACTTAAGTATGATCTATAAGGTTAAATCTTAAAACTGGCAAGACAGAAATCAAGCAGTAAGAAAAATACAAGAGTAAGAGAAATTTCTACAAGAACAAAATATGCTCTTTAATTTGTTGTTACATTCAATTTACTTTAACTTTAAAAACTTAAGTTGGTTTATTAAATTTTTCATCTCAAACATTTATTTTTTGTTTTGTTTTACTTTTGGGTTTTGCTAACTTACTTTCTTTGGAATATGAATTCTCTTTTATATGACACAATACATTTGTCAAAAATACATTTTAAAAAAACACCAGCTTCTTAATACTTAGAAATACATACATATTCCTTACCTTGTAAAACTATTTATTTTGTGAAAATGTTTAAATATGAATAAAAATACTGGAACCAAAAGTAGTTGTCTATTTTTAAAAATGAAACTTGTGGTAAAAATAACAAGGAGCTCAAACTGTATAGAAAGTCTTAAAAGTTTATTTTGGTAGACTTGTGTTTCATAGGTATTGGCTTAAAAGTAATTACTTTTCAGACACGATTCTTTGAAAAGCTGAAAATGCCAAGGTTACCACTTCCTTTTATTTCAAATATGCATAGCAATTACCCAGGAATAAAGATTCTCCGTTTTCTGCCTGTTAGCAGCAAACAGACCTACAGAATGTCAGCCTGAAAGGTCACTCGTTGCATTCTCCATCTGCTGGGCGAGGCTGGCTGTTCTCTGGGTTCAGACTCGGGTGTGTGTGGGAGCGGGGTGTGCTAACCTGGGCTTGTGCATCTACCCCTCTGGTCACAGGTGAGGGTACCGCAGCCATGAGCCCCACGGGCTGTCTGACGCCAGCCACAAACCCTTCCCGCTTAGCCCACGCCCCGTGAACGCAGCCAAGCTCTGCCCAGCCGCTCCTAAACTCCTCGGGGAGTGGGATTTTCCTGCCCCCTCTCCGTGGGCCAGAGGGAGCCCCTGGCATGCCCTGTGTTAGCAGGCACTTGGGAAAGTGTCCCCAAACCGGCTTTACGCTCAGAGAGGAATCCCGCCTTGCCCGTAACCTGTCGGAGGCTCAAGTGCAGCCTCCGACCTGGGGGACCACTCCGTGTCCTAAACGCACACCCATCCTGAGCTCAGTGTCCTGGGTCAGGACTGCGAGGACCACGGGGCTTCTGTTAAGACGTTAAAGCTCCTTGGGATGAGACTGCCGGGTGCATGGGTATGCCACATGGGGGAGCGGACAGCTCCACGGAAAATGCCTGTATGCAGCTGCTCCATACGAAGCACAATTTCAAAAGTCTTTGGTTCATCGGAGGCAGAGTGGGCTTTAGGAAAAGCTCGGCATCTGCTTCCAGTCCGCTGTCTCCCTGAAGACGCCGGACGCGGCATAAGCGGTCTCGCGCGCACCGGCCGCGCCGCCCGCAGCTCGCTCTGCTCTGACTTGGCCACACTTCATTAGTTTTAATTTACAGAAAGGAAATTAAGTGATAACATTTCCCCCCAAAGCAGAACTGTCCAGAATAGGAGTTCGGCTTAAAACAAAACACAGCATGTTTTTCATTAAATAACCCCCAAAGAAACGGGAAAGGAATGACGGCAGCCCGAGATGACTGGCCTCCTGTTGCCGAGTCTCCGAGAATCGCCGGGATCGCTCCTCTGGATGATGCTGTGCAGAGCCCTCTCCAGGGCGAGTCTGTCGGCAGTGTTGGGGTGAAGTTCTATTTTAACTTGGGACTGACTCCATTTAGAAGAGAGGACCTTGGGGGCGAGGGGGGAGGGGGCATAATTCTAATTGAAGTCTTAGTTGCAAAAATTACTTTTGAAGTTCATTTTAAAAGTTACATTTCCAAAAAGCACGTATCGGGCTGGTGTACTTCACATTCCTTTGCTCCCTTCCTGTGCGGCTGCCATGCCTGGCTCCAGCCGCACCCTCTCCTCCAGCAGCACGTCTGCACGTCCGGGATCAGCTGCCGGCGGGGGGGGCGCGGGGCGGGGGGGGCGTGCTGCTGCAGTCAGGCGGGTTCGTTCACAGTGGAGAACGCCATCCGCGTGCTTTCCGCTAACTTCACTGGGGACTGGCGGGAGAGAGAAAAGTGGGCAAAACCGGCCTTTCAGGCCGCAAAGTGATGTGCATGATTCACATCAACAGAGAGGAGGTGCACGGAAGGAGCATGGAGTGCATCTGGAACCGGCAAATGCATATCAAAAGGCTTCCTCTCTTTTGTTCTTCGGTGGAGGCTTAGTGAGCCAGGTTTTGAAGATAATTTAAAGATCGCTCCCTGCCCCCGCCCTCCTCCCCCACTTCTTAAATGATGGCATTCCATATCAATAACATTTTCTTTCTTGTCCATATCAGAAGGGGACAAAAAAATACTGATTTACAAACACCCGATCACGTACTTCTTGTTCTGTGAGCAGCCTCACAGGGACATTTCAAAGCGGCCCCAACGGGCTCAAAAGCTCCCCGTCCCCCTGCGGGCAGCAGCCTGAGCCTCCGCCTCCAGCTGTCAGGAGCCAGGCGCACCCACGCCTGGGCGATCCTAATCAGCTCTGAAGGCCCTGAACCTGATCCATCACTTCAGGATTCGCAGTAAAATTAAGGCTATGAAAGGGGAGCTCAGAAACCAGTCAGAGTAATCAGCCAGTTTCCTCCGCGCGGCCATCCAGCCGCCGCTCACCCCTCTGCGGCCACTGCCATTGGGCCTGGAACCGCCAGACGGAGAACTCTCAGAGGCTGACCCTCCCGGCTCCTCATTACCCGAACTAACGCCCGCAGTGCCGGTCCGCCCTGAAGCAGCTGTGAAAGCTGCCAGGCCTCCCCTCCACCGCACAGCCCGGAGCTGTCTCTGATTTGCTTTTTCATGGTCTAGGGTAAAGGTCTCCGCTGCGGGGAAAGGTCTGAATTATCCCACTGTGGCTTCCGGGTGAAAATATTGGGGGTGGCAATAAACACACATCCAGGCCCAACCGGGGGAACAATGTCACACCTTTGGGGGGGCTTCACCTGAACGGAACCTCTTCCTCCAGGAACCCTCCCCCAGATCTTCCTCCGTCACCGAGGACATAACTGAGAACAAAACTCAAGGACTAACAGGTTAACTGGAGGGAGACGATGTTCGCCCACCCTCTAAGCTAGCTTTCTCCATCTGGGGGCGAGGAGAGAGCAGGCCCCAACTGGAATGCTTGCTGCGGTGGCCACGCCCGGCCAGCCCCGAGTGGTCCCAGCGCCAGGCCCCTCCCCACGCACTACCGCTGCTTGGGCACGATGAGGTTCCTGAGCATGTCGAAGGAGTTGCCATCCGGGTGCACAGTCACCACCTGGCCGCCCTCCTGGTAAACCTGGAGGAAGCCGGAGTCATCCAGGCCGACGATCCACACCTCCGGCCCGTCGGCGCTCCCCAGGCGGACCCGCTGGCCACTGGGAACAAAGCACAGGGAGAGTCACGGGAGTGGGATGCGGCTGACAGGGAGGGGGGGCGGCGTGGGGCTGGCCGGGCGAGGTTAGGTGCATTGTCTGTGCTCCCCCTCTTCGGCGTGAGATGTTTCGATGACCAGGGTGTGCGCAAGTCCAACAGAGAGTGAGAACTGCTTCCCTCTTTATTTTTTAAATTTCATTTATTAAATTTAGAGCGAGGTTTGTTGGTGGAACAAACCTGGTGGATTCTTGTAAGGCCCTGATCCGCGACTGCGCCCTAACCACTGAGCAGCAGGGCAGGGGCTGCTGATCTTCCCCTTCCTCCCCCTCGAGCACTCAGAGGAACACTGCGCAAGCTCGAGGTGTCCTGGCTGAGATTACAGGAAAAGGAGCGGAGCTGAGAAGTTCTCCACCTTTTTCCCCCAAATGCATAGAATCTTAAGTTTTAAAAGTACACCATTTCCCTCCCCCAACATTTTTCTTTTGAAGAATGTCAAAACTAATAGAAAAGTTGGGAAAATAATACAATGAATCTTATACTCTCCCTTTACTTAAATTCACATCAACTGATCATACACACACACACGCACTTTTTGGGGGCTGACCGTTAAAATAAGTTTCAATATCATGACACTTAGATACTTCATCATGTGTCTCCTACAAATGAGCACGCGCCCCTGCAAAACCCAAACTCCCCGCGCTGCACACCTAGACCAGCACCCTACAAGCTCCACCTCTGCCTCCTAGCGCCCTCGGCCTCCCTCCTCCACCTCTCCTCCGGCCAGAGTCTAACTAGGGCGCGCTGCACTAACGGCCGTGCCTGTCTTTACTCTCAGGAAGCGCCCACCTGCCGGCCTAAGGCAGGGGCGTTCGGAAGGCAGAGGCCCGTGGGCGTCCATCAGCTTCTCAAACTCCAGGGGCCTGAGAACCTCTGGAGCCTTGGTGGGAGCACAAAGCTGGGCCCAGCC
This sequence comes from Nyctalus aviator, assembly GCA_036971965.1. Lineage (NCBI taxonomy): Eukaryota > Metazoa > Chordata > Mammalia > Chiroptera > Vespertilionidae > Nyctalus > Nyctalus aviator. Next base: position 2,815,343 of record CM072923.1, read on the forward strand.
TTGGGTTTCTGATGCAGGAGGTTGTCAGGGAGACTCGGTATTCCCACAGCCTGGGGAAGCTTGCTTTGGAAACCACTGCTAGCTAGAATGTTCCACAATTTACATCTGTCTGTTTCCTCACAATGAGATTCTGCGTGAACATGCGGGCAGTGACATGGTTCCTCCCAGCGCATCCCCGAGGGAGGCCCGGAGGCCAGGGGCCGGGGACCGGTGGCGGTCCAGGCGAGGCAGTGTCCACCAGGTTTCTCCATCAGAAGCTAGACTGACGGGCGCTTAGTTTCTCAGTTGAAGGGAGCGAACCACTGGCTTATAAGGAATGGAGAGGCGCCAGCACTGACCTGTGCACCCAGTACTTGTAATAAAGAGGGAGGACCCCGCTGGGCCCCGCGTCCTGGAACGTGTCCATCAGGCTCTCCAGCACCGTCACCGTCCTGGCGATGAGATAGTCAGCTCTTAAAGGCGCCAGGGCCGCCCCGTGCTTCCTGTTGTGTTCTGCGATGAGGTCGTTGATGCATATGGTGGGGTTACTGTTAGTCACGTTGAAGCCACAGCCTGGTCAGAAACAAACAAAGAACTGAAAAACACGCACAGCTCAGCCTGCTGATGGCGTCACCTGTTCCTTCCAACGCCTGGAAGGAGGCACGGAGCTTCCTGTCGGCTTCCTGCCTCCCTGTCTTCAGCCGTGTGCACTTCGCTGCCCACTCACGGAGGGACATATCTATTGAGCCCATCTCTCTTTCCATTCTTCCTTCATCATCCTCATCAAGCCAGGACCCTCCCCACCTTCCCAGCAATAGGAGGGAAGGAAGCATGCCACTTCTGATTCCGTTAAACAGAAGCCAAGCGGGGGACAAAACTGCTCGGAGCTGCTTCTGAAATGGAATTTCGTGTGGTCCAGCCCAGACCTGCGCTCAGCACCAGCTCTTGTTTCTCTTCCTATTGAGTAGCAGAACACATGCTCGAAAAGGAAGCATTTCATTCAGGTCTTAGGGAGTAAACTGTGGATCAGAGATTTCAAAGCCTGGTGATGGAATAACCCTAGAACACATCTTTTAATGCTTTATCCTGGACGTCTTTAGTGCTCGGCTTAGCTGTTGGCGAGGGGCCAACCATTTCCAGCGGCTCTTTGCTGGCCGCCTACCCAGGCTTCAGGAAGCTGAGCTACCAGCAGCGGGGCCTCAACAGGCTTATCTCCGCTGCTACTTAACACTGCGTCTCTCCGAGCCACTGCTCTTCAGAGGAGCTGAACCACGTTGTCAGCAGGGCCCTCAACCAGCAACGGAACACGGCAAGACTCCAGCAAGACAGCCGTGTTCCAGGGCCTCTGAGCACACGTCCCGCACGCTCCTCACGCAGAGCAATGAAGCTACACTAGCGCTGCCCTTCAGTGTTCTGATCCGTCCTCAGGGCAGTGAAGGCTTGATTGGCCTCAGCGTGTTTTTTATAATACGTGCCTATTAAAAACCGAGCAGTATCATTTACATCTGGGAAACAAAAGTAGCTCCAACAGCAGAGCAGGTTCTGCAGGTTCTCTGGCTCAGCACGGAGCTCTGCACACAATGGAGCTCTGCACACGCACCCACCGAGCGAGGCATGGATTCAGTGTACATGCCGCCGAAAGTGCTGGGTCATATGCTAAATCCATTTTTACTTTTTTGAGGAACCTCAGCTCCATAGTGGCTTCATCAATTTGCATTCCCGCCGAAACCGGTGTGGCTCCGTGGATAGAGCGTCGGCCTGCGGACTGAAAGGTCCCGGGTTCGATTCCGGTCAAGGGCATGTGCCTTGGTTGCAGGCACATCCCCAGTAGGGGGTGTGCAGGAGGCAGCTGATTGATGATTCTCTCCCTCTGATGTTTCTAACTCTCTATCCCTCTCTTCCTCTCTGTAAAAAATCAATAAAATATATATATATTTTTAAAAGTTTTTTTAAAAAATTTGCATTCCCACCAACGGGCACGAGCACTCCTTTTTCTCCGCATCCTCGCCAGCTCTTGTCGTTGCTTGTCTTCCTGGTGCCAGCCGTGCTAACAGGTGTGCGGTGCAGCTCACCGGGCTTCCTTTCACCATTCTGCCTTGACAAGCAGCGGGAGCGCGGGCAGGTGTGAGGAAAAGCGTTTGACACGATACCAGTTTGGTTTCCATGGCCACGGACAGGAAGGCAATAAACCCCTCGAAGCACTTTCAGCTAGTCTGCCTGTTGTGCACATGTATTGCATTCTATCACACAAGACTCAAAGGGAAAGTATTCGTATGATAATTCACTCCCAACACAGCCAAGCGCCGGGGGAAAGGCTTTGGAACTCACCGATGAGAATGTAAAATGTTTCTCCCACGAGCGTCGAGTTGACCAGCACGCCGCCGAGCTTCATGAGGTCGCCGTAGTAAATGTCGTTGGGCCACTTCACCCGAAGGTTGATGTCCTGGAGGGAAGCTGCAGTTAGCGAGGCGGCAGACACAGGCCAGCGGAGCCTCCAGCTTAAAGGGAGCAGGCACCCGGCTCATTCCTCTCCTTTCTCAGGATGACAGCCGCTCCTCTGGGACACAGTGTGAAAGCACCTCTTGGGGCTCCGGAGAGACTAAGAACAACTACATCATTCTTCCCACCCCATCACTGTTTGTCTCCATAACAACCCTTCTGAAGACGCCTGTCTGCTGAATGCAGCTCTTCATCTCAGCATCAACCGCCATGGAGCCGCTGCCACGTGCTAGATGCTGGGGGGATGGGGGAATTAAGGCTCTCAGGGGTCAAGGAGCCGAGGTGAGGAAGATGGCCGTGGGTTACCATCCCGTGGTGGCCTGACGGGTACCAGGTCCTGCACGCGGTGACTGAGGGCGTGCCTGCAGTCGGGAGGGCGGGCCGCTCCGAGTAAACGCGGCACCAGCCTCTGAGAGCCGTGTGTGCAGCGCCTCAGGACTGACTCCCATCCATGTGCTAGCCTGACCTAAGAAAGCTGCAGGGGGGGGGGGCAGGGGACACCCCTTCTTTACAGCCACATGAAATTCTGCCTGGAAAACAGACAAGCGGTTCGATAGAGGGGCTTTAGTCTCGGTGGTGCTCGCCCCTTTTCCTTGTCTTCTCAGTCACGGACACCAAAGCACCACAGGAAGGATGGAGCGGCACTCTGTCCCCAGACAAGCCACACGCCGAACCTGTGCCAATGCAGCTCTAGCCGCCCGGGAACGAGAGTAGGAAACGAGAGGGCTTTTCTGCCCTATAAAATAAGCCTCTCACTCACCCAGTCCAACCTGCTTCAATCACACACAAGTCTCGTCCTTCCTGGGCCGGGGCTGTCTGACAGCAGCTCAGAGGGAGCCCCGGGGAGCAGCCCATCCTGGCGCCTAAGGTTCCACATGCACCACCACGCACACACGCGGCACACACGGTGCCGGCGGCACCTGCCACAGGTGGGGACGCCCAGTGAGGCGGCGCACGTACCTGGTACCCGGGGGCGGACCGCACCGCCTCCACCACAGCCAGGGACATCAGGTGCTGGACGAACGGGATCCTCTGTCCCAGCGGGGACCTCAGCGGGACGGAGACCAGCAGCGTGGAAAGAGCGCATCCCACAGGGCTCAGCCACGCGTTCCCTCCTCGCCCTGGAAGACAGGCCCCCGGGAAATGGCCACTTCGCCAACATACAGACTCAGAGCCCCCCAGGGAGGCCCACTGAACACACCTGGGCTGGGCAGGCGCCGGGTGCTCTGGGTTAACGCAGCCACAGAAGCTTCCCAGACCTGAGGCTCTCTGCTGAGCAGGTCCCAGCAATTAGCAGGCTGGTCCGCCTCTGTGCGCACATCATCTGCGCTTTGATGATTCAAAGTCTTCCCGTGTCAGAACATCACTCACATCTAACTCTCACCATATGGCGATGCCGGCGAGAGACAGCACCGATGGCATCTATATCACCCAGGGGAGCCCTGGGTCTATGCTGGGGAAGGGGGGTCTATGCTGGGGCGGGGGTGTGTGTGTCTATGCTGGGGAAGGGGGTTGGAGGCCCTGGGTCTATGCTGGGGAAGGGGGATCTATGCTGGGGCGGGGGTGTGTGTGTCTATGCTGGGGAAGGGGGGTCTATGCTGGGGCGGGGGTGTGTGTGTCTATGCTGGGGAAGGGGGGGTCTATGCTGGGGCGGGGGTGTGTGTGTCTATGCTGGGGAAGGGGGTTGGAGGCCCTGGGTCTATGCTGGGGAAGGGGGGTCTATGCTGGGGCGGGGGTGTGTGTGTCTATGCTGGGGAAGGGGGGTCTATGCTGGGGCGGGGGTGTGTGTGTCTATGCTGGGGAAGGGGGATCTATGCTGGGGCGGCGGGGGGTGGGGGAGGCCTGGGTCTATGCTGGGGAAGGGGGGTCTATGCCGGGGCGGGGGTTGGAGGCCCTGGGTCTATGCTGGAGAAAGGGGGGGTCTATGCTGGGGCGGGGGTGTGTGTGTTTATGCTGGGGAAGGGGGGTCTATGCTGGGGCGGGGGTGTGTGTGTGTCTATGCTGGGGAAGGGGGGGGTCTATGCTGGGGCGGGGGTGTGTGTGTCTATGCTGGGGAAGGGGGTTGGAGGCCCTGGTCTATGCTGGGGAAGGGGGGTCTATGCTGGGGCGGGGGTGTGTGTGTGTCTATGCTGGGGAAGGGGGGTCTATGCTGGGGCGGGGTGTGTGTGTCTATGCTGGGGAAGGGGGGTCTATGCTGGGGCGGGGGTGTGTGTGTCTATGCTGGGGAAGGGGGATCTATGCTGGGGCGGCGGGGGGTGGGGGAGGCCTGGGTCTATGCTGGGGAAGGGGGGTCTATGCCGGGGCGGGGGTTGGAGGCCCTGGGTCTATGCTGGAGAAAGGGGGGGTCTATGCTGGGGCGGGGGTGTGTGTGTTTATGCTGGGGAAGGGGGGGTCTATGCTGGGGCGGGGGTGTGTGTGTGTCTATGCTGGGGAAGGGGGGGTCTATGCTGGGGCGGGGGTGTGTGTGTCTATGCTGGGGAAGGGGGATCTATGCTGGGGCGGCGGGGGGTGGGGGAGGCCTGGGTCTATGCTGGGGAAGGGGGGTCTATGCCGGGGCGGGGGTTGGAGGCCCTGGGTCTATGCTGGAGAAAGGGGGGGTCTATGCTGGGGCGGAGGTGTGTGTGTTTATGCTGGGGAAGGGGGGTCTATGCTGGGGCGGTGGGGGGTGGGGAGGCCTGGGTCTATGCTGGGGCGGGGGTCACAGGTGGGGAAGCTCTGGGCAGCCTCTGCTTCTCTGTGGGCACTTGGTGAATGGGTGAGGCTCCATGCAAATTCCAGTGCCAGCTGGGCAGGGGCCGGCAGATGCCAGGCCTCCATGTGACTCTCAGGACAGACATAGACGGCCCCTTGGGAACATGACCGTCTCTCCACCGTGCCGTGTCACAGCCGCCATGCCCAGAACGTGGCAGAGGGGGATTCACCAGATGCCAGAGCCGTCACAGCGGATGCCAGGTGGTTACTACGCATCTCCGTCTGCGAGGATGCTTTACCTCCGCTCAGGCTCAGTCTTCTGGTCAGCCCCCTCCCCTCCATTCAACTGCAGGGGAGATGGGGCGAGGCGGGCGGGGTGAGAACCAGTGACTTCTAAGTGGAGTCACCTTGAGGATCAGCACACTCAATCAGCGGGCTCTCGTGGCCAGAGATTTCAGAAAACAGACACAGCAGAAACGATAACAAACGATGACTGACCTTTGCCCTGTGTTTGGCGGACTGCGATGGCTATTAAGCCCATTTCCTGCGGCGTCTCAAACATCAACCTGCAAACGGTGGGAAAGACTGGTCAGCCAGAACAGAGCACGGGCAAGGATCCTCCGGCGCGGACAAGATGGGGACCTGTGTACACCCAGGTGTGACAGTGCGGGCTTTTCTGGGAAGCCCAAGCTGCTACCCAGCTTAAGGCGCTGTCGGACTACATTTCTTTGGAATATCCCCTCGGGTTCTTTCTGATTGCTGTCCCCTCTCCGAGTGACAACTAACAATTCCTGACATTTGTTTCTACTTACAGTGCGTTTCTGTTCGAGCCCTAGAACATAATCATAACAGAAGTTTCTGATTATTCAGAAAACCAATATGGTGGCAATAAAGCCGTTTAAAAGATACACTCTCCCCTGAGAACTAATTACGCTTTAACTGTAGTAAATAAATCTACACCTTCTGAGAACAGGGGAGAAGCTGGATCACTGCGGCCTGAGTTGTGCTGTAAACTGGTTTCACTTACAGCACACACTTCCCTTCGGGGCAGGTGGGAGCGCGCTGGCATCTCCAGCGAACGGGGCAGCAGTCATTTTCCTGAAAAGGCCAGGGGGACCCCCATTCAGCGAAGCTGCTCCCCGCTCCGCCCTCCGTGTGCTAGCCGTGTGAGGAGCGTTCTCGCTCCCGGGAGCGGCTGGCCAGGGCGCGGGCGCAGAGATCAGGTCTGCCCGCGGGGCAGGGCCGCAGCTGGATTGCTTTCTGGAGGGAAGCGGCCAGGCACAGAGGAGGCAGGGTGGTCTTCTGTGTAAACAAAGTTTCTCATCGCAGTTTCCGGGGTGCCCCCGCCCCTGGCCGAGGAGAAGGCTGGAGAGAGCCCACGCTCGGGCAGCTCTTCCTCCTCTCCCCGGGCTCAGGGCCAGGGCACCGGCACAGATGGGAAGAGGAGAGCATACAGAGCAGAGCTGTGCCCGCTGCGCAGGCCCAGGGAGGAGCAGCCTGAGACCCCTTACTTACTGAAAGGCCCGGCCAGTGGGGTAGGGGGCGGCGGGCAGGGGGCGGGCCGGGCCTTTCCCAGCGAGCAGGCCGCCGCGCCCACCGCCCAGGCCCTTCCTTCTCCATGAAATACAGCCCGAGGTATTGCTCTTGGACACCATGAATAGCCCATTGAGACCACGGGGCCTAGACAAGAAAGCGTCCTGTTCTTGTGTTGGGCCAGCGGAGGCCCGAGAAGGGAGCTTTGTCCCTGGGGGCGGGAGATGGTCCCTCACCCGGGCCAGGCGGGCGCGGGCGCTCGGGGAGGGGCGGGAGGTGATTTAGCGCCCTGTGCGCAGACTGCGGCCCTCCAGGCCCCGCACTCCAGGGTGCTCTTCACACAGACCTGACAGCCCTGCGCCACAGCCAATGACGGCGACGGTGGAGCGGGGGCAGGCGGGTATTCGGAAACCAAACGCAGACTTCCAGAACAAAGAGGAATGATGGGGGGAACGTGTGCACTGGGCCGCTGGAGGCTTGGCAGCAGTTACGGGGCATATTGATGAGAAGACGGGTCTGTGCGCTGAAGGCCAAGAGGAAACTGCACGGAGGGAGACGAGCGGGAAGGGCAGACCGAACCGGAGGCACTGGGGACCGCCAGATTTACTCCCGCCTCTGAGATAGCGCCGGGCCAGACCGCACAGCCACGGCAACAAAGGAGCCTTATGCGCCGGCAGCTCGTGCATCTCTCCCAGCGAAGTCACTGCGTCCGCTTCGAAGCCAGGCGCACCCTGAGCATTTCCATCCTGACCGATGTTCTCACAAAAGGAAGCAGAAAGAGCAAAAGAGGAGGAGGGGCCGTAATGATGACCGCCTTGCCTCTGCACGTTCTCTTCCCGTTGGCAAAGGCTACGGGCAACAGCTCCGTGAATGGCAGCCGAGTGCACGCACTGGAGAGCCAGCCAGGCATGAAGGAAAGTGTTCCGAGTCTGAAACATCCCGCCCGTGAAGTCCCTGCACACAGGCAGCGTCCTGGCCACGCAGGCTCCTGAGCACAGCACAGCACCTCCGGGTGCTCTGCCCGGGGAGCGTATGAATGCCTGAGGTCGTTGGAATAAAACATCAATAACTAAGACTAGCCTCGAAGACATGCCAGGACGAATCAGTGAAAATTCTGAAGGAATAAAAATTTAAATTCAGACCCAGTCAATCCACTTTGGGGATTTGAACCGAGGAAATAGTCCACACTCACTACAGAGCTACAAGTAAAAATTAGTAAAAGCCTCAGTATCCAGCAGGGAATGGTTATGTTACTGTCATATATGAAGTGAGTGGAATAATTTGTAGTTATTAAAAATCATCATGATGAGGCTGTGACAACAATAGATGTATGCAATAGCATGCTAAATTACAAAAGCAGGACACAAAAACTACATATACTTTCATTCCAACTCCGTAAGATTTATAAAAAGGGAAGAAGTGAGATTTGGTCGAATTTTCCTTCAACATGATTAGCTCCCTTTAAAATTATTTTGAAAAGTTTTTTGGGGAAAGCAGGGTTTTTATGTTCAGACATAACATCTGTAATGAACTATTCATAAATACTTCTAGGACAGGACTAAAAGAGCCGCTTTAAAATATAAGTCAGTAAGTTATCTGTAGCCCTCTTTTATTATAACCAGTGAGTATGAGCTTATCTGACAGAAACTAATGAGCAGAAACACTTAAAGCCGGTCTTTTCTTACGCAAGGAGAGCCTTCACAATGCTCTGCCGTCAGCCGTGGTGACCCTGCTCCTCAGACCAAGCCTCAGGGGCGCTCAGACCGGGAGAAAGAAGGCTTCGGGGGCACACCTCCGCATCGCAGCACCACACTGTGAAAATCAGAAACGGGCCAACAGCCGCGGCAGAGGAGCCAGCACCGAGGCGGCCCCACGAGTCCCTCCGCCGGCGGGGAGGCTACACTCAGCGTGGCTAACATCGTGTTTCAGACGTGCTCCTTACGGTGTTAGGAAATACAGCAGTACCCGCTGTGGTCATTTTAAGGAGTGTAAGTATTTGAAAACGATGGATAAGTACAAAGCAGAAAATAAGCCATCCAGAGAAGCCCTTTTTGAAAATTTACCAGCCAGAGATTACACAGATCATGAGGAAGAATTCAAATCATCGGATGTAATCCTGTCTTCACCTCCGGGGCTACCTCGGATGCCACCTGCTCTTCTTGCTAAAAGCAGGTATTCCTTCAGACGTTTTCCCGTTAAGAAAACACGCAGTGATCTATTTTACAAGGTAATTTCTGACAACTGGAAACATTCCTTACAGGAGGTATCACAGTGACGTTGCCGACAGTTACGGACGTTCTTGCTCCTTAATAACTGAAAAGAAGGCGCAGCAGCAGCAGTGCGGTCCGTTTACGTGGCCGTGCCTGACAGGCTCCAGGCTGTGGAGGCACAATCTGTTATGAGTCCAACATCTGTGTGTCTATGTAATCTCAGGGTGGTCGTTTTCCAAGTGGCTTTCCTTTTCTTCTGTTTTCCTGAATTTTCCAATATCCCTACACTTGCCGTACATTCATTTTACAACCAGGAAATGTGCCATACGGAGTTACGTAAACCCAGCTTTCCTTCAAGCAGGTCGCATGCGTCCGCCCGCCAGCTCACTAGTTGGTGAGTAATCTCCTTTCCAAGAGGTCGGACTACAATGCCAAGGCCAGCAGCAGCTGAGCGTTACGGGCTCCCTGCACGCATCCCCCGTAGCTCACACGACATACGTGCTGCCACGCCTGTCGCTGCACTGATGCCTGAGCAGAGGGGCAGGCTCGTCCCGCTCCCGTTGCTGGGCAGCGCCTCTGGGCGGGGAGACGTGCACACGGTGGCCGGCACCCCTTTCAGCCTGGGAGCCACGTGGCCTCTCTGCAGACATCAACCCCGAGGTCCCAGCCCAACGCAGCCGCACACAGTCTGCAACGCGCAGCGCGTGGTGCTCAGGGAAACTGCGCACACACAGAAACTTCCATTTCACGTATGTTCATGTGTCACAGTACAGCACTTAAAGGAATTACTGGACTTTACTTTTTGAGGTTTAAGTTTATAGAAAACCAGCAGAAGGTACCGAGTTCTCTTCCCGCACACCCTCCACCCCCCCGTTTCCCTGTAATGAAAATACCGTATCTTAGTAAGGCGCTCTGCCCCTGGTCAGGTGCTGTGAGCCAGGCTTTTGCACTGTGAAGTTACCGTCGTTCATTGTGATTAAGGAATACTTCTGGAAAGATAAATATGTTCCTCATAAAGTTTAACCTCCTAGTTTTGTATCTGTGGACGAGTCTTGCTTGACTCCATTATTTATTTGATGGCTGACAGTCATTTTCTGATGCCATCACTTATCTCATATTTGCTTGTCGGGACACGACTGCGCACTTTCCCTTCTTCCCACTTAGTTATCCTCCTACTTACTTATTCCTATCAGAATGGACTTGGGAATTCTCTATAGCTATAGACTTTATGATCATTATTCCCTGGAAGCTCAACTGCCCCAGATTCGGCCAGTGGCCGCTGCCTCAAGCTGGCTGCTCCTCCTGAGAGGGCCTGTCGCCTCCCACATCTCCTTCCTTCCAGGCGCGAGAGGTTCCAGCCTCCTCTTGCCCTTTCTCAGCCCCCGCCCTGGAATCAGCCATTGAGCAAGGAGGCTTGGCCCCATTTGGCGGAGAGTAGTATTTACAAAACAAATCTGAGTGCTGGGAAATAGCTAGAAAATGAGTGTTTTCTACCTCCCTCCCGCCCTTCACAGACCCATCCATCCACCTTAAATCCAGGAGTTCACTGGAAACTCGTTACAACCCAACCTGAAGTTCACTCTGCCTCCCTCTGTATCTGCACTTCCTTCTCCAACGCTGAGCAGTCTGGCTCACATTATCTCAGATGTATTTACTTATTTGCTCAACACTGTAATACACAGAGAGTGGTTTCAGAACTGCTGACCCATGCTACTGTGAAAAACAAACTTACCTACCAGGGCTCAATATTTATGCACAGTTCTTTTTGTCCTTGGCCTGAGGGGATTCGGTAAATATTATGTTTAGAAGTTCCTGGAGCTGGTTCCTTTTCCTTTCGCTTTGGTGTGGTGTGTTACTCAGGAGATGCAAGCTTAGGCCGCAGTGTACTTCTGTCTCCCATTAGAGGGGCTCCGCTCCCGTCTGTTTCTCTTCTATTTTTAACCGGTCCAAGGGTCAGACTTACAGGGCAGCACACTGAGTGGCAGGTCCCCACCGCCCCTTCCACCCAGATCTCCCTCTCCTCGACTCCCGTAAATAACCACCCAACTAACCTCACTAGTTGCTGGTTTATTCAACCCGTGTTCTCTCTATACGAAAGAACAAATACACGTGTTTTCTTATTTGCTTTCTTCCTTAGAGAAAGTTACCATTGTAGATACTTCTTGGCTTTTTGTGTTGTCCCCTTCCACCACCTCCCGCACCCCCCCCCCCCCCACACACACACACTATGACCCGGAAGCTATAACTTATTCTAAGTTAACAGAGTCCTCCTCATTCTCTTCTGCAGCTGAGTGGTAACCCATGGTATGCAGGTAGTATAGCTATTCAACTACTCCCACTGTACCTGCACCAGCATTCAGGTGGTGTCCGAGATGACCGGACAATGACCCGTTCACATGTATTTTTGTGGTGTTGAAGGTGTCTCTTCAGGTGAATTCTAACAGTGGAATGCTGAGTCGGAAGGAAAACGCATACGTGGCTTTGTTAGATATTGCCAGACCCCTCCCTACTAACCAACCAGCGTGGAGAGGGTACGTGATTTCCACAGAGCCTGGGCAACACAGCATGATGTCATACTTTTTCGCTTTTGCCAATTTGATATGTGAGAAATGGTATTTCAGTGTAGTCGTACTTTGCCTTTCTCTTGTATGTGAGGTTTTCAAATGTTTAAAGTATGTGTGTGTGTGTGCAGTGTGAATTACCTATTCATGTCTTTCATCTATTTTTAACAGTTCCTTACATTCGGGTACCATTAGGCCTTTAATCTGTGCTGACTGATATTTCCTTCCAGTTTGTGTTTATCTTTTGATTATTTATGGTGTTTGTCCCATACAAACTTTTTTATTTTTTAGGTTTCTGTAGTCAAATGTGTCCCTCTCTCTTTTAATGCCTCCGTTTCTGTGTCCTCGTTGCCTTTCCCATGCCCATGTGACACGGGATTCATCCCCTTGTTCCCAGGCCTTGCAGGGCTTCCCTTTGTAGACTTGGACCCTGACCCATTTGCTGTTTACTCTTACGTACGGTGACAGGTAGGGATCTGGTTTTCCCAAATGTCTCTCAAATTGCTCCAGAACCGTTTGCTAAAAAGTCTGCCATTGGCGTAGGAATGTGAATGCCATCTTTATTGTGCACTGAGTTTCTGTATGTTCTCAGGTCTGTTTCTGGGCTTTCTCTTTCCTCCTGCGGGTCCATTTACTCTTGTGCCATACTGCTCTGCTGTAGCGACAGGCTTTCGTGTGCTTTAGAATCTAGCAAGGCTGGTACCGCCTCGTGGCTTTTCCTTTTCAGTGTCTGTCTTCCTGGCTCTTCCTACATATTTATTTTCAAAATGAACTTTGGCGTCTACTTGTAAAATGTAGCTTAATGATAAAAAAAAAAAATCACTTCATGGTGTTTTGTTATAAATGTATTAAATCTGTGAGTTACCTGGGAAGAACTGACACCCTTGTGACGTAGAGCTGTCCCATCTATGGACAAGGGCCGTCTAATGTCTATTCAAGTTCACTTCTGTGTCTTGTAGACACCTTTTAAAGTTATCTCCTGTAAAATTTTGTACATTTTTTGTTAAGTTCATTCTTAAGTGTTTTATCTTATTTGTTGCTATTGTAAATGCATACCCTAAGAGTCTTTGTTGGTTATTGTATGTGTATATGAATTGATTAACTGCTAATTTTACATCATGTTCTCTTACTAATCCTTTTACTGTGAGAATGAGAGGATCACTGATTTTCTAAAAGTTGCCCAGGTAGAACATCATATCATCTGCAAATGGATCAAGTTATTCTCCCTTTTCAATCATGCCTCAAGCTGACTCCTCCTGTCCACGTGGACTGCTATCCCTTCAGAGCAATGTGAAGCAGAGTGGAGATAGTGGGCATCCTTGTCTTGCTTTGGTCTTCATAGATCCTTACTTCTAAGGGTTTTCCCACGAAATAAAATTTACCTTTAGGACACATACACAATCTTATTAAGAAAATACCCATTAATTCCCATTTTTAAATGTCTTTATTAAAATGTTGAATTTTTAAAAAAAATATATATTTTATTGATTTTTTTACAGAGAGGAAGAGAGAGAGATAGAGAGCTAGAAACATCGATGAGAGAGAAACATCGACCAGCTGCCTCTTGCACACTCCCTACCGGGGATGTGCCCGCAACCAATGTACATGCCCTTGCCTGGAATCAAACCTGGGACTTTTCAGTCCGCAGACCGACGCTCTACCACTGAGCTATACCGGCTTCGGCAAAATGTTGAATTTTATAAAATGTTTTTCAGCATCCCTCTCCCTCCCTCCCTGACACACACACACACACACACACACACCACTCTTGACTACTACATGACAGTGAGTACACCAGCCAACACTCACATTAAGATTTCTCAAAGGCCTTGTGAACTAATTGATCGATAAACCATGGATCTCCAAGTACAGGCACAGGATGTGATGCCAGGTACTCAGAAAGCACCAAATGCATAAAGCCCACGTGGGTCCCTTTCCTGAGCATCCAGCCACATGCCGGGCCCTTGGCATGAGCGATTTTCTCACTGAAACACACTGGCGACTCTTGTGACGGCCACGGCCCTGTGGTCTCATGCTATTGATGAGAAAGTGGGGGCCAGAGCCGGGTGAGGTCCCAGCACAGGGAAGCAGCGCTGCCTGGCTGTGAGGCCCACTCCCCGGGTCATTATCAAAGAATCTCTTACTTTATCAAAACAAAATGTGAAGGCAGACATGCTGCCAATCTCTTAAAATGCATTTTTCCAGCTGTGTACGTTTGATGGTCCTGCAGATTATACGTTTTCTAGAAAGTTTTGAAAATAAGGCCCAAAGAGTAAAATCAACATGGGGTTTTTGCATTTCTTAAGAACTGAAACAGAGTCATCTTAAGTTTATAAAAACTAGACAGCACACTTGCACCCAGGTTCATTAGCCGGCTCTTTTTGCCTGAGTAGGTGTTCTCCCTGCTCTCTACATGCTTTTGCTTCAAATATTCCCAACTTCCCTCACCCAGTGTGCATCAGGTACTGCTGTAAGCATTTCCTTCCCTCGGAGCCAAGAGGCTGCTGGAAAGCTGGGCAGACACAGTGACGTGAAGGTAATGAATGTCTTCCTCTAGCAAAGGGAGCCCTCGCCCACCATTCAGGCCCTCGCTGGGCCCGCTTTCCGCCCAGTGCCCAGGGTAATTAGGAGGAAGAATGCCCTGCCCTGCCAGCTGGCCTCAAAACCATTGCCTCTTTCACCAGCCCGCTGCCCTGCGTGTCAGCCTGCCTGCTTCCCCGCGTGGCGCAGCCCTCAGAGCTGCCCGGAGCCGGGCGCGGCCCCACCCTGCCAGAGATCAGCAGCCTGCCAGAGCTTGTTGGACCAGAAAGCTTAGCACCAGCTTAACTCTTCACTCAGTGGGACAAGGGGCCTTTCTTTCACGCAGGGCTTGGCTCCATGATCTGCGGGGTTTATGGCCCCCATGACTAACCCTGGTTCAGAATCCAACTCTATCACAGATTTTCGTTCAAATGGTCATTTTCCAATCAGCCCTTCCCAACTCCGTTTTCTGCCTGCCCTGCTGCCCCCTGGGGTGGCCTGCGGTGGGCTCCGTGCTGGCAGGCCATGCATCCTGCTCCCTCACCGGGTTCTTTTGTTTCCCTTCATTTCACCTGGGCCCGCTACCCTGCCGCTGCAGAGGGGGGCGGTTTTGCTTCTGTTCCAACGTGTGTGCCTGACTGACCTCTTGTCTCCGTGAGAGGGCAGGTGTCTCTGATGGTGTGCCACAGCTGGAGTGGGCATCCTGGCCTCGCTCTGCTCTTTGTGGAAATGCTCCACATGTGCCACTGAGTGAGACGCTGGCTTTAGGACCCAGTGGGTCTCTCTACCCTCACCCATTCTCCAGGGCTCTGGGCAGCAGTTTCTCTCTGGTCCCTTCAGGCCCAGGATGGGAAGGGGAGGTCCCCTCTGTGGCTGGTCTGGAGGCTCCCCCACCCCATGTAGGGTCCTGCCACCGTGCCCTCACTTCCATAAGCTTTCCCTTCACCCCAGGCGGATGCTGGTGTGGGCCTGGTGACTGCAGCCACCGAGCACGTGCCCAGTCAGTATCTTCGCCCTATTTCACCGGGACACGTGTGTGTGTGGAGATGACCTTGAGCACAGATGAAAAGGCAGCTTTCCTGGGGTTTCCTGAAACATTTCTCTCCGGGGGGTCTTTGTCTTTAGCCTGCCTTTTCCTGCCCCTTTAAAAACCAAGTTCTTCCCATTTGTTAATTTTTGAGCATTTTTATTGCCCTTTTATTTTGCTTGACATTTTATAATCAATCTTCTGTATATGTTTATATATGCTTTTCTGTTTAAATTTTGTTTTAAATCTAAAAAACATGGGACCATACCGCCAAAGGTGTCAGGAAACACGCTCAAATAAGGACAGGCTCCAAAGGCTGCTCTGCCAACAAAATGCCAGTAAAACCTGAAACCCGGGTTCAGACACACTGGGAATGTTCCAAAACTTAAAACTTAAAGAACCTCTTTATTCCAGTAAATCAGCTTCCCTGTGAATACCATCGAAATCCCGTTTTAATGAGGGAGGGAATATCAGAGGAAGGGGTGGAGAAGGAAGGGATTTAGACGAGTACAAAATTTAATTTAAAAACTATTATGAGAAGTTGAATTTCTCCCTCCCCCAACCGAATACATAAATCTTTTCCTTGGGTTTTGTTTCATTTTTCTTTTTAAAAAATTTTAAAGGCATCCTGAACCATCTTGAACAATGATAGAGCAAGTCCTAGGGGATGGGGGGGTGTGGTTTTTAATAACAAACATTTATACCTGGGTTCCTAGTCACTGAAAGGCCACGTCAGCTCCAGGGGAGAACAAACCAGTTCTACGGAAAGTCACTTCCGCACGGACCGGGAACAACAGGAGGATGACGAGCACCAGGCCAGGGGCCCTCCGGGCTCAGGGCGGGGACGGTCAGAGTGCGGGGGGCAGCTCCCTCCATGTGAGGGTGGCTAAGGCCCAGCGGGCCCGGCACTGCATTAAAGACGGAACACGTGTGAGGCACGCTCCTTTGTTATAACCTCAGCCACAGACAGCACTGCATTCAGCCGAGTTCCAGAGCGGGGATGTAAGAGTACTGACCACACCGGGGAGCAGGGGCTGCTCCAGCTTTTCGGTGGCCGTGTGTGTGTGTGTGTGTGTGTGTGTGTGTGTGTGTGAGAGTGTGTGTGTGTGTGTGAGTGTGTGTGTGTGTGTGTGCGTGCGCGCCTGTGCGTCCGTGTTGGTCTGCCTGGACACTGTCACTTCCACTCTCAGTTCGTGTGTGTGTGTGTGTCTGAGTGTGTGTGTATGTGCGTGTGAGTGTGTGTGTGTGTGTGTGTGTATGTGCGTGTGAGTGTGTGTGTGTGTGTGTGTGCACGCCTGTGCGCCCGTGTTGGTCTGCCTGGACACTGTCACTTCCACTCTCAGTCCGTGTGATGCAGGGCCCAGAGGGAGGAGTGCTTCCTTAATCCTCCGGGAGCTGGCGGGCAGGGCCAGTGTGTGGGGAGGCTGGCCTCCAGCCAGTACAGCCACCATTCAGCAGCACTGCCCCGAGTGAGGGCTCACAGAAAGCCAGCCAGGCGCTTCGCTGGGGGGCCCTGAGGGTCCCCAGCCTAAGTGAGCCCCAAGCTTCCTGTAGACGAAGCCAGGCCCCCCTCTCCCCTCCCTGGGTCCTGAGCAGAGGGTGTCACTGAGCAGGGCACGGGCTCGCTGTGCCATTGAGCTACGGCAGCTCTTCCCTCTCATGCACCGGAGGGACAGGCTCCATGGCAGAGCCTCTTCCAGGAGAGGAGGCGGCTCTCGCACTCCAGACCAGTGACCCTTGCCGGAAGTCCTCTACCCCAGAAGATTCTGGAAAAAGAGGAATCACCTCATTTCCCATCCTACTTCACATGATGGCGCAGAAGATAGAAAAGACCTGTGAGCCCTGGCCGGTTTTGCTCAGTGGAAGTAGTGTCGGCCTGCGGAGTAAAGGGTCCCGAGTTCGATTCCTGTCAAGGGCACATGCCAGGGCTGCAGGCTCAATCCCCCGTGGGGTGCGTGCAGGAGGCAGCCAATCAATGATTCTCTCTCATCATTGATGTTTCTCTCTCCATCTCCCTTCCTCTTTCTGAAATCAATAAAGAAATATATATATTTTTAAAAGACCTGTGAAAACGCCATGGGAACGCGGTGGTGTGTCCTGGCAGTAAGTCAAGGCCTGGTCGCCTGTGTTAGCACCAGGCTGGAATGGGTCTGTGCCCCGGCCCATCCCCAGAGGGTGGCAGGGAGGGTGGTCAGGGAGACGCCTCTTTTGCTTGTCAGCCCTCTGGGTGGCTCCAGTCTGATCAGGTGTTTCTTCCATTTCCATTTTGCTAGATTCGGTTGGCTCCCTCGAGCCTCTAGTAAGCTGTCCAGTGACTCCCCGGGGAAGTCAGCGCTCAGCGTCTCCTGGAGATGGAACTGTCTTCCTGCGGCTGAGCTGTGCGCCGCCCCTTCTGCACACGGCTCCGTGTTTGGAGAAGCGCCCACGGGACCCCAGAAACGAGGGACGCACACGCCTGGCAAGAGGGAGGGCGGGCAGAGGTCACCACACCTGCGGGTGCGGGTTCCGGTGCAGCTGGGCTGGGCGCAGTGCACATGGAGCCAGCGGCGCAGCACAGCCACCCTCTGTCACCAGAGGGACCCCGGTGCCTGCTCCAGCAGGACGTGGGGACGGACACACCTCCGGACCCACTGCTACAGGCCATCCCAACGAATGGCCCTCATAAAGCCACGAACGGTGAACGGAGCTCACGTTCTAATGAAACCGAGCCTGCCGGGTGTGCCGACAAAATGAAACGGCCTGGAACTTCTCATAGCGCGTTTTACGATGAGCATTAAAACGCAGGGAGGACATGAAAGCCCCTGCGCAGCCCCGTCTGGAAGGAGGGAGAGGAGGACTCGCGGGCGGGGCCTGCGGGAGAGGCTTATGCGCTGCGTTCCAGGCGGAGATTATTATAGAAAATGAGTGTGTTATTAAAAGGATCCTGAAGTTATAAAAACTCAAAGGAATTTTTATTGAGGATAAATCACTTCTTTGGTAAAGATGAATAATTCATTATTATAATACTCAGACATGCAGGGGAGCCCCAACTGCCATCACCCCATTTCCCACTGACTGGGGTGCAGGCATATGCCAGAGCTCTGTAACTGCCAGCAGTTAGATTTTGTAAGACATCTTTTTTTTTTTTTTTTTTTTTTTTAAAGATCAGATACACACTCTTTGATTACGAAAGTTCTAATAGGTATGAGAGTCCCTCCAGTTAGCAACTGAGTACCTTCATTATCCAATTAGAAAAAGGCAACAAAATGACCATCTACAGCCTCATAATTTGAGGCAATTTTTTCTTCCTTCTTAAATCCTACTCAGCCCCTCCTCCAGCTACACACCCCTCACCGCATGTCACAGAACAAACAGAATTGTACAGTCAGACAACTCTAGTCTAATGTGAACAATTACTTAATGCAGTCTATTTCTTTCCGTTAACCCAATTAATGAAAACTGTGCTAAAGTATGACTTCAGGCTTTAACTAATTTAAACATGCTCCTTACTTATAATTTTTGTGTGTCCGTAAACAAAGGAAATTTCAGTTTACTCTGTCCACAGTGATGAGTTCTAAATTAGTAAAGGCCAAAGTAATGTTCCCTTTACGGTGGTCAAAAGTATCTAGGATATTTAATTTACAAAAGTAACTGTACTATAGTTAGCTTAGAAAATAGATATAAAAGATATAATCATTCACCCTATCACAACTATTATCACTTTTCCATATTTTCTAGGTCTTTTTCAGATGCACGTTTTAAGAGTTTTATTTTAATCCTCACCCGAGAATGTTTTATTATTGATTTTTAGAGAGAGTGTGGTGGTGGGGAGAGACACTGATGGAGAAATAAACATCAATTAGTTGCCTCCCATATGTATCCCGACTAGGAATAGAACCCTCAACCTACATATGTGCCCTGAGCGGGAATCGAACTGCAATCTTTTGGTGTATAGGGTTACACTCGGCTAGATTCATGTTTTAAGATTTTAATATACAAATAATTTATTTTAAACTGCTTTTTTATCTGAGCATTTCTCTACATTGTCAGTCTTTCTGTTGATGGATAATATTCCATTGAATTACTGTATACAATGTATTTAATAGTAACTCTTCATGAGTATGGATGTTCCCATACATTTGATTATTTCTTAATAATAAGTAGAATTATTGGGTTAAAGCATATAAACTTCTTGTGGTTCCTTAATGCTACCATCAAGTTGTTTTTCAAAAGGCTGTTCCAATTTATAGTCCCGCCAAGGCTTAAGAAGAGTGCCTGTTTCATTCTATCCTTGCCTGTCTCAAATGCTGGCATAAAAAAAAACAACAACCACGTTATCTGTTTGTTTCCTTTTTGGCTAATTTCGTGGGTGAAGAGTCCAATGTGCTGTGAAGGATTATGAAGTAGGGCTCTGTGACATTACCCTGCCTCCTATACTCAGAGTAAAGTCATAAAAATAACCGTAAAGACACATCCTATGCTTAGCTGCCTTCCTCTGCTCATCCACAGAGAAAGATCCAGAAGGCAGGGAGAGGCTCCGCTCCGGTCAGTGGAGACCAGCAAGAGGGCTGCGCACTGGAAGGCGGCAGGACGCTCTGGGCCTCTGCGGGGCGCCGCCTCGGTCGGCCTGAAACAGTACTTGTTTTGGAAAGCGGAAGATGGCAGGATTTGGTGCTCTCTCCGTTTAAAAAAGGATTATGAAGCTGGCAGAATGTTCCTACAGTATGCCTTTCCCCATCCCTGCCTATCCGCTGTCGTGGCACTGGTGTAGCTTCTGATTCTGTTTATAGCACAGAATTCGGGTGCTGGGCAAAGTGCTTTGTCTACGGAATGAAATGAAATAGCACATTAAGGTGTGCCTTCATGGTTTTGAGCTTGCTTGTGCCTATAGTAGGTTAAAGATGCCTTATCGAGGACCTTCTGGAACATGAGTCATAAAGAATATTTCACACGAGGGAAAACATAGCAAAGTATGCTCTTGTCCAAAATGATATCTGCACCCACCTCACTGTGCCCTGGGTAACGCCCCAAACCCTCTTGCTTATGCAAACTTTCCAACGTACAGACAGCAACAAGAATCCCGAGGGTCCCCATTGCGCTAACTATCGGTGTCTACAGGTGAGTGGGTCCCAAACGGGAGTGGGCGCCCCATGGCTCCCCAACCTGCTCAGCCCACCCATCCCGTCTTCCCAGCAGCCAGGGACCCTCAGCGACACAGCTTTCAGCATTTGCGAGAAGCAGAACAGCCAACTGCCAAATTCCTGCCGGGTCGGCCAAGAGGTATGAACCAAGAATGCAAAAACACGCAGGCCCTGGTTGTAAAGGCAATACATCAAACATAAAAAGCGCTTTTGTGTGCATTTCGGTGTGGAAGCCAGAGAGGAGAAAATCGCTCTGCCTCCCGGGAGGAAGCAGCCTGACCTCACCTGCGACTTTTCTCTTACCGTGTGGGTTTTTCTCACCCCATTAAACGTAACCCACGCTAGGTGGGTCTGTGCGTCTGCGAGAAATAGAGAGTGATGGGAACATGCGATGGGCAGCCTGGGACCCAGAGCAGCTCTGAGCGCCTGGAAGGGGGGCCCTCCCGAGCCACGTAAGCCGGGGCCACGCAGGCAGGGCCCACAGCCATGTGGAATGCGGCTGTTTCAAAGGCCTGTCTGGGAGACCACAGGATCAAGTTTCCATAGCTTCATAAGCCTTGCAAGGGGACCCCAAAACACGCTCTTTGAGAGGGAAGAGGAGAAGAGAAGAGAAGCGGCAGGTTAAAGCAGGGGCCTCTCACCATTCAGAGGCAGGACGGGTGGCGGAGCAGGGCCCACACCGTGAACCCCGGGGAGCAGCCCTGAGAAAAGCAGGATTCCAGGGCAGGGGTGGCCAGACAGGGCAGAGGATGCTCTGCTGTCCCCAAGGCACTGGGGCCCCGCCGCACAGAACAGGAAAAGACAGACTCGGCGCCAGTCCCTAAGTCCCCAGCCCATTAGCCTGTGCGATAGTGGCACCTCGGAAAGGAGCCTGTTCAATCACCTGGCAGCTCAGCCTGCCCCTGGGACAGGCAGCCTTTTCTCCGGCACATGGCGCTCATCAAGAGGACGAGCTCCCGTTGGCATAGTGTGACCAGGGACAGCTGGCACCTGCTTACAAACCACGCCCTGTGCCAGGCAGGCAGCGGAGCGGGAGGGACCATGCAGTCACTGCTCACGTCAGACTTGCTGGGGGGCACATCCTGTGGCTCAACTGGGGTCCCCATCAGCTGCCTCTCTCCCAGCCCCGTGGCGAGCTGCTGCTTGTGGTCCAGGCCGGTGACCGTGGCAGCCCCCTTTGTAGTGAGGGACTGATGTTACTCTCCAGGGTCGCCTGTAAGAGGCACCCCCAGCACCCAGGACAAGTAACGGCTGAGCTGGGAGAAGTGAGAGCATTCTAGACACATTGGGAAAGTGTGACCAACAGGATCTGAGGACGAGCTGGATTCCTGAAAGGACAGGCGTCAGTGATGGTCCCAGAATTCTGACACTTGCCGCTAAGCTGAGAGGCAGAGGGGGAGACTGGGCGCTGGGTTCGGTGCGGCCAGGATCAGATGCCGCCACCAGCCCGGGAGTCTAAGCAGTGGTCTGAGGCTGAGGACAGGAGACCCCGTAGAGAGCTCTGGACGAGGCTATTCCGTGGGAAGCACTGCCTGGAGATGGTACGCACAGCCTGGGGCCAGGTGGCCAGCTAAGGAATGAGCCAAACTACAGAGGGAAACGTCTGACTGACCTGCCTTTGTTATCTGGCATTGGCTCCCAGTTGAGAATTCAGAAAGCGATAGTCCTGACTTATTTTTCAGAAACCACGCCCTATCAGCACACCTGAGCTGGGAACGCTGAGGAAAGCTAAGAGCCACGGCGGTGCTTGTTCATGAGTGTCACTCCGTGGGCAGAGCAGGGCGAGACGGACACACGCTTTTTAAATATATTCAAAATGGGAATAAAGGATGACAGGCATTTTCCAAAACAGCGACAACCTTTGGGACAAAGTTCTGAATAACTTTCAGTTTCTATGCCACACGCACACTAGGTATTTTTAATACTTGGTGAGCCCTGCCCTGTGGTTCAGTGGCTGGAGTGTCCTCCCATATGTACACCATAAGGTTTGGGTTAGATACCCAGGAGGGGTGCATACAGGAAGCAACCGACTGATGTTTCTCTCTCACATGGATGTTTCTCTCCCTCTGTCTCTCTCTCTCTTTAAATCAATAAAAACATATCCTTGGTTGAGGATTTAAAAATAATCTATATAAATAAAAGGATAATATGCTAATTAGACTGGATGAAGCCACAGCTGCTTGAGGGCCCACAGCCCAGGAGAGGGGCGGAGCAGGCCGGTCCAGAGCCGGGGCCCCTTCTGCAGGGGCAGTGGGAGAGAGGGCTGTGTGCTCCCGGTCCCAGTGCAGCCCCTTCCAGAGGCAGTGGGGAGAGGGCTGTGTGCTCCCGGTCCCAGTGCGGCCCCTTCCAGAGGCAGTGGGGAGAGGGCTGTGTGCTCCCGGTCCCAGTGCGGCCCCTTCCAGAGGCAGTGGGGAGAGGGCTGTGTGCTCCCGGTCCCAGTGCGGCCCCTTCCAGAGGCAGTGGGGAGAGGGCTGTGTGCTCCCGGTCCCAGTGCGGCCCCTTCCAGAGGCAGTGGGGAGAGGGCTGTGCGCTCCCGGTCCCAGTGCGGCCCCTTCCAGAGGCAGTGGGGAGAGGGCTGTGCGGCCCCGGTCCCAGTGCGGCCCCTTCCAGAGGCAGTGGAGAGAGGGCTGTGCGCTCCCGGTCCCAGTGCGGCCCCTTCCAGAGGCAGTGGAGAGAGGGCTGTGCGCTCCCGGTCCCAGTGCGGCCCCTTCCAGAGGCAGTGGGGAGAGGGCTGTGTGCTCCCGGTCCCAGTGCGGCCCCTTCCAGAGGCAGTGTAGGAGAAGCAGCAGCGTGGGCTGGTCCAGCACTGCAGCCCCTTCTGCAGAGGCAGCAGGAGAGAGGGCTGTGTGCTCCCGGTCCCAGTGCCGCCCCTCCAGGCAGCGGTGCGGGCCCAGAGGCTGGACGGGGTGCAATCTGCTGTACCTCAACCACCCACAGCCCCTCCCCCAGCAGGCCTGGCCCCAGATCGCCCCCACCCACCAGTGGGCAGGGGGTGGGACCAGCACTAGGAAGTGAGGGGCCAAAGGCTGGCAGCCACGGTGGCCGGCAGTGGCACCAGCAGCAGGGTGATGGGGCGGTCAGTGCCTTCCCCTGATCTGCCCGGTCACCTCCTGCAGATGGACAGTAGGTCATCCCCTGAGGACTCACAGTCTAGAGGGGGCAGGCCAGGCTGAGGGACCCTCCTCCCACCCCACTGCACACATTTTCATGCACTGGCCTCTAGTAATTAAATATTTGACAAATAAATGATTATGTACTTTTCTAACTGAAACTACAAAATTTGAGACTATGACTACTTTAGAGCTCAAAAATTATGCAAAATTAGTATTCCATGACAGACAAATGTCTGAGGGTCCCAAGTGGCCCAGCCCCTTCCTTTCAGAGAGTGAAGGAGATCTGTGTTTCCCTTCTGGAAGAAATGAGGGAAGGACTCTTGCCATTCATTTCTCCCCCAGGGCCTGGGATAATGCTCTGTGCAGAGCAAATGCCCAATAAATCTAAATGAATGTCAAACGAATGAGTGAATAAATATTCATTAAAAATTAACTGGACAGTTAATTTAGGTCATTCACTGGAAAAAAGAAAAACAGTGAAACTAGGAAAGTATCTCTTTAATTTAAAAGGTTAATTAAGGACAAGGCTTTAAAAAAATATTTTGGTGGCTTAAGTAAACCAAATACTACTGGAGTTCAAAACAGCTGCAGTTTTTAACTTTGAAAACATTCCATTATGTCCCACAAATTAGAAAAAGAGAAAATTGCCGGACTCGTTTCATGATTCTAGTATGATCTCAAGTCTCCACAAATACGTAAGCCCATGCTTACGAGTGGTAACTCCCAGAAGGAGGAACTCAGGACCAGGGGAAAGAAGCAATGCAGAATGTACAATAACATACAGAGTTCATCAGGCCTAAATCAACAAGTTTATTATGTAAAGACTAGAGCCCGGGGCACAAAATTCGTGCACAGGGTGTCTCTTCAGCCCAGCCTGCACCCTCTCACAATCTGGGACCACTGGCTCCTAACTGCTCACATGCCTGCCTGGTCACACTTAATAGCCCCCCCTGCTGGCCTGGTCACCCCTAACTCCGGCCCCCTGCAGGCATAGTCACCCCCACTGCCCTTCCCCACCAGCCTGGTCGCCCCTACTGTCCCCCCAAGCCTGGTCACTCCTTAGCGCCCCGCGCCCCGGCCAGCCTGGTCGCCCCACACTGGCTGCTGCTCTGTCGTTTGGTCACCCCTCACTAACCCCCTGCCGGCCTGGTCACCCCATGCAGCCTGGAGCTCAGTCATGTGGTCGTCTCTCACTAACCCCCTGCCAGCCTGGTCACCCCCTACAGCTTGTTTGGTCATTCCATTGTTTCAGATGCAATGGTCCGCTTAACTTTTTTTATACGTAGATGACTTTTGACCACAATCTCTCTTACCTCTCTCCCTACATAATTTATGACTATGCCATCCAAAGGCAGTATTTGTGTTATGTATAAAATCTTCCAATCTGGTATTAAAAGAAACATCTTCAGCAACATAATAGAGGGATAATATCAGGAAACAGTATTAGTCCCATGTCCATAGCTGTTTTAATAGCATTTAGATCCAACATTTTGTAAATATTAGAATTATCTCCTCCTTTTCACCTTATATTTCTGTTTTTATAAATGGGGGGAGAAGGTTTAGGAGGACTAGTAATAATCAGTGTGCTAGAGATCATTCGAGAAGCTTCCTGTGTAAAAAGCTCTATTTTTAATGCCTTCGCAAAAATACGAAGGATTTCCAATTTGAACCTATGAAATGCATCTGCACTCGCTCTTGGTGTGCATTTCAACAGTGTCTCCAAGCTGCACGGAGCCAGCGTGTTGGGCACGAGTGAATGAGAAGGAAAGGGAGGCTGCCAGCACAGCATGCCATGGTACTGCATATCCTGACCGGACACACAGACCTGCCGTCTCCCTACCCTCGGCCTGCATTCCCGACTTGTGCATTCACATAATTTACTTTGTAATTGCTATTGAGCACTTACTGTATATCACTATTTTAGGGACCAAGGAATATAGCAGTAAATAATACAGTAGGTACTGGATAAATAGCAAATAGCACATTTTATATTAGGCAAGAAGGTCGGACAAGAGTGTGGAGGCTGTGTTATGTCTTGTAAAGGATGGTTAGGGAAGGCCTCTTTCATATGTTGACATGTGAGTAGAGACCTAAAGTGAGAGGAAGGACCCAGGCAGGGGAAGAGGATCTGTCTGAGGCCCACATGTGGGGGGCAATCATGTAGGCTTCCAGGCAGGCAAAACCATGGATTTTCACTTAGCATAGTATTTCCGAGACCCACCCATAGTAATTCATGTGTAAATATTTTGCTCCTTTATAACACTGAGTAGTATTACAGCGATTTGTTAATCTATTTACTAACTGATAAAGACTCAGTAGTTTCTGGTTTGGGGCTGCTATGAATAAAGCTGCCATGGACATCTGCACATAAGTCTTGGAGTGCACATATGTCCTCATTGTGTGTGTGTTCGCTCCACGTGCTTACGTGTGCTGGACACGGTGCCAGCAGTGTGCTCCAAGTATGTCTGCGTCTATATTCTGTTTTCAGTGGGAAGCACTCTGCTTGCCGACTGGGCAAAAGAAGTTTTTTGCCCTAAGGGCAAAAAAATCCCTATGAGTAACATGGCTGGCCATACAGTGAGCATAGATCAATTTCATACGAAATCGCCGGCGTGTTTTCAGGCGGCTGCATCGTTTTGCATTCCCACCAGCCCTGTAGGAGTTCCGGTGTCCCCGCCTCTGTCTGCCGCGGAGTCAGCCCACCAGTGAGTTAGTGACAGCAGCTACTGTAGTTAACGTGCTTTTCCCGGAAGCCGTGACACTGAGCATCTTCTCAGGTACCTTCTGGCATTCACATGTGTTTGGGTTTTTGGAAGTGTTTTTTCGAAGCTTGTGCCTTTTAAAAAACATTGGATTGTCTTCTCAGTATTGAGTTATAAGGTTCTTTATATATTCTGGCCAGAAGCCCTTTGTCAGACAAATGTTTTTGCAAATATTTTCCCCCAGTCTGTGGCTTGCCTTTCTGTTTTAACTGTGCCACATAATAAGAACAAAAAGTTATTTTGATTAAACTAAGTCACTTTTTCCTCTTACAAGTCATGCTTTTCATGTCTTGTTTAAAAAAATATTTCCTTATCCATGTCACAAAATTTTTCTCCTAGAAGTTTAATGGTTTAGTTCTGATATGGGGGTCTATGAGTCATTTTGAATTAATTTCCATATGGTATCATATCAAGGTAGAGATTCACTTTCTCTTTTTTGTTTTGTTTGAACACCATTTATTAAAATAACTATCTTCCCCACTGAATGAACTTGACAACTTATCAAAAATCAATTGGAGCCCTGGCCAGTGTGGCTCAGTGGGTTGAGTGCCATCCCATGCACCAAAAGGTCACCAGTTTGATTCCCAGTTAAGGCACATGCCCAGGTTTTGGGCTCAATTCCCAATAGGATGCATTCAGGAGGCAGCCAATCCCTATTTCCCTCTCATATCCATGTTTCTCTCTTTCTCTCTCTCTCTCAAATCAATAAATATGTTTATTTTTTAAAAATCAATTGGACATATAAATGTAAGTCTATTTCTGGACTTTCTACTATGTTTCATTAATTTATACCTCTACCCTTCTACCATTATATACTATCTTGATTACGGGGGCAAGGTACTTTTAAGATGTCTCTTAGATATGTAAAAATTAGATATCTAAGTCTAACGGTAGCTTATTTATTTATTTTAAATATATTTTATTGATTTTGTACAGAGAGGAAGGGAGAGAGAGAGTTAGAAACATCGATGAGAGAGAGTCATCGATCAGTTGCCTCTTGCACACCCGCTACTGGGGATATGCCCGCAACCAAGGTACATGCCCTTGACCGGAATCGAACCCGAGTCCCTTCAGTCCCCAAGCCAACGCTCTATCCATTGAGCTAAACCGGTTTCGGCTAACGGTAGCTTATTTATATATCCAGTCAAATATGTATGAGAATCTGAAGATCGTAGAGAGACTGGAAATGTAAATTTGGAAGCCATCAGTTTCGAGATGATATTTAAAGCAGGGATTAGGGACACTCCTCAAGGCGTGGACACCACACACATGCCATTTCACACTCTGGTCGGCTTGTGCTAATAATGGGCAGCCTCTCAACCTCTCTAACCTACAAGCAGCTGCGCAGGGACCAACAGCTCAATCTAACATGGATCTGCCAGATTTCCATGAAGCAGGAACCGGGCCCTCCAAACAAGGCCCGGATTCAGCCAGGAGGCTCAGGAAGTCACTCCAGCTCTCAAAGCCTCCGTTCTCAGGTTTGGGAAAATGGCAATTCAGAATGTAGCCAAAATCACAGGGTTGTTTGTGAGGAGCTAGTAATAGTAAAATGTGAACATTTACAGTCTCCTGAGGAAAGTCTGGCCATCTTTCTATTGAGGATGTCAGCTTCAAACAATCCATTTCCACATTTATTAGCTGTGCTTACTATCGCTGCAGAGACCGCATACCAACAGCTTCTGGACAGATCGTCTGCAGCCCAAATGACCCCACAGTCTCTGCGGCCAGCTCGACCCATCACAGCATCAAAGAGTAAGTCATACCCGACTCCGTGCTGGCGTGGCAGTCGGCAAGCAGAGTGCTGCCCACTGAAAACAGAATACAGACGCGGACATACTTGGAGCCCACAGCTGGCACCGTGTCCAGCATACAGCAGGCACTCCATAAGCACGTGGAGCGAACACACACAAACACAACATGCATGTCACAACAAGCGGAGAAAACAGTGCTCTGTGAGTGAGCACTCCAGCAAGGTGAAAACCGACATTCAACAGAACAGAGGCAGCCGCAGAAACAGCCTGAGCACTCACAAAATGACTCCCTAATCTTACAACATCGTCTATTGTTCACTCTATTTACTGGTGAGGAAATAGTGGCAGGGAAGTCTATGATTATTCCTGCTTTATAGATAAGGACCCATGTAAGTGGCTGGACTGGGACCGGAACCCAGGACTCAGGCTGAGGGGCCCCCAGCCTCCATGATCATCTTTCCACTTGTTCCGTTCACCTCAAGTGGAATTCCTTTCCCGTCACTGTCATCCTGAAGCTGCCTCTACCGCGCACAACTTCAGAGCCACTGTGACTACGGAGCCCGCCAGGAACAGTGGGTCAGTGCGGCTGCAGTCTCTTCACTGCGGGGTGTGAATTCTGTCCACTGAATTGTGGGAGTGGAGAGTGGTACTGAAGGAAGAGATAAGATTCCAAGCCTGAGAACAAAAAGCTTCTGTGAGTGGTGATACTGCTGGGGTGTAAGCAATGGCAGCGTTTCTCTGGAAAAGAGACGGTGGAGAGCATGCTTGGGTGTTTACTGCGCACAGAAGAAGCATGCAGGCACCCATCTTTGGCTGCGCGTGTGTGTGTGTGTGTGTGTGTGTGTGTGTATGAAAGTTAAAGAACAGACTGGTAGGTCACAAGGAAGCCACGGGTGTGTGTGTGTGTGTGTGTGTGTCTGTGTGTGTATGAAAGTTAAAGAACAGACTGGTAGGTCACAAGGAAGCCACAGCCCCCTGAATTATTATTGTTGATCACGCCAGCCAAAACCATCCAGTTCACAAAAGAGACCATGTAATTTTTAACTGTCAACTGTCCACCAGAAGTTTTTAGTAGTTGCTTGCTCTACGACGTTTTAGAAATCAGGTCCTCATATCATATCTGCAAAGTTCTTAGCATAGTCTGTCAAGCACATGGAAAGCGCTTAATCAATGGCAGCTAATCTTTTATTATTATTAATGTCTCCACCAGGAATTTACCTCTCAGTGAGTCTACTGACTTTCCGTATTAGTTAATATACAAACCAATTTTAATAAAACTTAAAATGTCCTATTTATAAAAACTGCATACAGGTTGCTTTTCTTTTGTACTTCCAGTAACAATATTATATATGACATTGTATAAGTAGACTTAAGTAACAGAGCATATTTATGGTGTATATAATGTAAGTTATGTAAAAATACAATTCACTCACATGCTAAGACTTTCCAAGTCTGTTCCGATCAGAGTAGGCTAATACTACGGAAAGAACCGCAAGAGCATGGCCCACGTGCTGGCTCATCAGAAGGCTCTCTTCTCCAAGTGCAGACTCAGAGACTGGCCTCTTTCACTTGGAGCACTGACATTTTCCCAGACCAGTGGTCGGCAAACTCCTTCATCCACAGAGCCAAATATCAACATACAACGATTGAAATTTCTTTTGAGAGCAAATTTTTTAAACTTAAACTTCTAACGCCACTTCTTCAAAATAGATTCACCCAGGCCGTGGCATTTTGTGGAAGAGCCACACTCAAGGGGCCAAAGAGCCACATGTGGCTCGAGAGCCGCAGTTTGCCCACCACAGTCTTACACCATCTCCAACATCACAATGGGAGGGGAGGGGAGGCGTGGGAGACTCTCATGGCCTGGCATGGGAAATGCACATTTCATATCCACCCTGACCACTGACCGCCCACCTAACATCAGCTGAGCCATGAGGGGGCTGTGTGCCAGGGGGAACTGAAGGAAGACTGAGGATCACATAAACTTTCTCTGCCAGGAGCATTATCTACATACTAGAGGCCCAGTACACAAATCTGTGCATGGGTGGGGTCACTCAGCCTGGCTGGCGATCAGGCCAATCAGGGCTGATCAGGGCCGGCTGGCCAGGGGGAGGGACCGTGGGAGGTTGGCCAGCCACAGGAGGTTGGCTGTGGGAGCACACCTGCATTAAGCATCTGCCCCCCTGGTGGTCACTGTTTCATCGTAGTGACTGGTCGACAGGTTGTTTGGTTGACCAGTCATAATGGTCGCTTAGGCTTTTACATATACAAATACAGTGTACATGTGACATGTATTTTACAAATATTCACATGGCACTTTCTTTTTTTTTTTTAAAAATATATTTTATTGATTTTGTACAGAGAGGAAGTGAGAGAGATAGAGAGTTAGAAACATCGATGAGAGAGAGAGTCATCGATCAGCTGCCTGTTGCACATCCCCTACTGGGGATATTCCCACAACCAATGTACATGCCCTTGACCGGAATCGAACCCAGGACCTCTCAGTCCCCAAGCCGACGCTCTATCCATTGAGCCAAACCGGTCTCGGCCACATGGCACTTTCAAGTATGTCTTATTTACTCACTAGAAAAACTTGAAAAGGTGCTGTTGTTACTGTCTTTATAGATGAAGGAACTGAGGCTTAGAAAAGTCAGTGTCCAAGCAGATAAGTGACCCAGCTAAGACATTCGGCCCTGCCCTTTGGATGCAAATTGCAAGCCCTTGCTTTGCACCATACTCAACTTTAAGAACAAAGGAGTTCCTGTGATTGGACAAATTTACAACAGAACGGGGGTTACCTTTTCATCTCAATGTAATTCAATGCAATGCCAGTCCATCAAAATGGTACCATCCTTATACAATTCATAAGGGCAAAATCAATAGAGCAGTTTGAACAGCAAGCCACCTTTTACTAGAAAGTTATCATATATTAACCTATTCAAGGAGTGTTTATAGATTGAAACAGGAACTAATACGGCAACAATCCCAAAATACGACCTCCAATTCTTTCTTTTTTAACATAGTTTTATTGACTTCAGAAATAAAGGGAGAGGGAGAGATTGAAACATCAATAATGAGAGAGTGTCATTGATTGGCTGCCTCCTACACACCTCACACTGTGGATCAAGCCTGCAACCCAGCATGTGCCCTGATCAGGAATCGAACCATGATTCTCTGGTTCATAGGTTGACACTCAACCACTGAGCCATGCCAGCTGGGAATGACCTCTAATTCTTATTTTGGAGGTCAAAGACATAGGTACAGATATGGGCGAGTATTGTTAAATTAAAAATTAATGATGTACAGGCAGAACTCTGCAGAATCAAGTTCCCAACCCTAAACCCTTAACTGAAAGTGACTCCTACATCTAACACCATTGTCATGGTGACAGAGCCGGATGGAGCCTGAAGACAGGTAGGAACACAATGCTCAGAACTCAAAGCTTGAGCTGGCCAAGGGCATTGTCCTCCATCGACAAGGTGGCCATGATGGGACGAACTTCAAGGGCAGTCTTAGAGCAAGCAGTTGACCTGTCCCCAGCTTCCCTCTCCATGTTCTCTGTTTAGCCTCGATATTTAAAATAATGATTTCCTCCTTTCAAAACAAGGAGGAATGTGCAATATTAAATCTGGATTCCAGAAACCCTGGCATAGGGAGACCTTGTGTCCAGAAGTTTATTGCCAAGGTTCCAGTTTATGCCCACGAGGCCCAGAGCAAGGTTCCAGACACGGCAGGAGCTTTTGGCTTCGACAGGTTTTGGCTGCAAGAACTATCCAGTGGCTGATTTATTCCTCAATTTCAATCCTTTTCTCTCCATCAAAGTAATTCTACATGATTCATTTCCATGTTTCCAAAGCAAAAGTAAAAAAGAAAACCACAGGTAAAAAGAAATTTTCTAGGGCTTAAAAAAAAAGAAAGAAAGAAAGAAAGAAAAGAAAGCTTGCAAACAGGAATGGATTTGTAATCCACCACCCACTTCAGGAAACTGCCAGGTGGAATTAGGCAATGTAACGGACAATTTGGTCTCGACTTCCCCATCAGGAACAGCGCCTGCACGCACACATACACACACAAGTACACACGTCCATTCCCAGGTGATCCCCACACAGACCAGGAGCTCTTGGTGAGAATGAATTCCTTGAGGAGGGCAGTTTCCTTTCGCTACACTAACATAATGCTTCATTACACCAAGACCTGGCATCTCCCATCTGCCAGGCAAATAAAGAACAAGGCTTAAAATTCACAGTAACCTTGAAAATACGAGGCACTTCCTCCTTAAATGACTGTGTTCCACCAACAGCTCCCAGCCTGTGTGACTCTTCCTGTGGCTGGGACCCTCCTGGCCGACCATGAGGCCCATTAGTTCCTCCTGGCTGGTCCTGCTCAATGCAGTGCTCCCAGCAGGTGCTATAACTGCCCCTCACTTAACCCCCGCATTCCTTTGCTCCACAGACAAGGGGGAGCTGCCTCCACCTTTGTTCTGTGGGCTCTCTGACCACTGGTGGTAAGTAGATCCGGTTATTCATTGGGGGAGGAAAGAGGCTGGGTTTGCCATGTGCCATCAGAAGCTGACCTTGCCCCCAGGTGAGCAAGGGTTCTGCTCACGGACTCGTGGTGGATCATCCCCAATCACCCGTCCTGAGCCGGGGAGCTGAGGAAGCGATAGAGCCCGCCTCCAGTTCGCTCTGTTGGTGGTGCCGGAGGGTCTCATGGCTAAGTGAGATGGCACGCTGAGCCAAGGAACTCCCTCCTTTCCTCCTGCTACACTGACCCTGTCCGCAGGGTCCTCAGTGTGCAGTAGAGCCATGTGGCCAGAGCTTGAGGAAGTGCATATATTCATTTGCTATTTATTAAATGCTGCAGTAGACAGCATTTCTAATAAAGTACAAATATCTAGCAAAGTTTTGGTGTTCTCTATGTGACTATTAAAATAAAAAACTACTTTGGCTATAATGAATGAGTCAACTAAAAGTGACCTGAACCTTGTTCTGGCCAGTTTTGCTTAGGGATTTGAGTGCCATCCTGCAGACTGAATGGTTGAGGGCTCAATTCCTGCTCAAGGGTACATACCTCAATAACAGGTTCAATCCCCAGCCACAGTCAGGGCATGTGTGCAACCAATCAATGTGTTTCTCTCACATCAATGTTTCTCTCTTTCTCTTTCTCTCCCCAATTCCTCCCTTTCTCTTCTACTCTCTCAAAAAGAAAGAAAGAAAGAAAGAAAAAGAGAAAGAAAGAAAGAAAGAAAGAAAGAAAGAAAGAAAGAAAGAAAGGAAGGAAGGAAGGAAGGAAGGAAGGAAGGAAGGAAGGAAGGTTTCTCTCTTTCTCTTTCTTAGAAAATCCTCAGGTAAGGATTAATAAAAAATAAAAAAAAATTTTAAGTGACCCAAACCTGGCATTCAATAATTTCACCCCAGAGTTGTAAAATGTTTAACAGTTCACAACTGTTTCCATATTTGATCTTCCGAACAGCTCTGCCAGGTACGCAAGCCAGGTACGACTACCTCCACTTTGCAGCTGAAAAAGGTGTGTTTTGGAGATGAGGTTGGGACAAGGCCTCAAGCTCAGTGAGGTCTTCTGACCTCCAGCACAACGAGCTGACGCAATCTACACTTAGCTCTCAGCAATGCCTGTAGCAGGACATGGGGATGGCTTTTGAAAGCAAAGAGAGAGAATCAGTAGGATGTCCAGTTTGGGAAATGTGAACTTGGCAAAGACAAAAAGAAGCGCCCAGATATTAAGGGGTGGAGGAATTTCTCTGTTATTAACCTTCACTACTCTCAAAAATAAAAGCAATCCAGGTATCTCTTGGAAGTGTGTTGGGCTGGATCTGTGCGCCTTCCTCATCCTGGCCACACAAACGCATGTCCCAGCCCGGCTGTGGGCTGTGTTTACAGGAGGGCGGCAGGAGGACATGACCACCGCAGCCCCGTGGCGGGTTAAGCAGCCTGATTGAACGCTGCTGCTAATTAAGGGCCCCTCTTGTCTGGCAGGACCACCGGGGACCTTCTGCACTTGTTCATGACCACAGCACCTCACTCAGAAATTAACTCCTGATGAGTGCAGACAGGGGCCCAGCTGGTCCTCCCGGGTCCTCCCAGGTAGATAAATGAGGTGTAATAAGAATGCTGCTGGCTGCTAAGGGAAGAGGGGCGCTCCGTGACCTCTGGGTAAAAATCCAGAGTACGCTTTTACCATGACTCAATCCTCTGCGCTGGGGATACTTAATGTAGCCGGGAATGGTGTGACTAGGCGGATGACCACAGGGACAGCACTGAAAAGCCCATCACCAAATGTCCACTCTGTTAAGTGTGAACTAAAAGAATAAGGAGGCAATTCATGAGAAACTAATTTTCAACTGGCAGATATTTTCAATTAGGTGAGATGTGCTACTTCCCCCCATAACTCTTCACGGTCTAGGGACAGCAGTGGCTTCTATTAGAGTCAGCAAATTCCGCTCAGCTGTAAAACATTCAACACTCATTTTCTGCCACTTACAGGGGGATTCTTCCCCTCGCCTCCGAGGAAAAACAGTGCTCTCACTGCGCAGGCCTTCAGATAGGAGCCTAAGCATGGAGACGCGGCAAAGCTGAGGCCGAGATGGGATGGGGATGTGGGCTGTCACATGTGAGTTCAGTGACTCCAGGCCAGAGGATTTCCCACCACCGATTCTCAGCCAGTTAACTGACATGCACGCGGGGTGACGGGGGCGGTTGGGGCGCGGGGAACCACGCATGGCCACTGGCTCTCTCCCTGCAGTGGCCCAAAGTGCACTCAGTTTGGCTCCTCTGTGTGACATCCTCCTCGAGATGTGACAAAGGGACAGAAAGCAGGCTGCGAACCACAGCTCTGGGCTCTGGATCACAAAGAGACCACATAATGTTATGGCTTCTGGAGGGAGCAGGGGACATCTCCAAACAAACAGACCAAAGGACTGCACAGTCGCTGGTTATCTTTTGTTAGCTTATCAAAAAGTGGTGACTGGGCTAGAAGAAACGACTGAGAGATGAGAAAAGGACACTGATGCCTTGATGGAAATTTTGAAAACCAAAGGGTACCATGATGGAACTGGAACAATTCCCTAAGGACTAAAGGTGGGAGGGATGAGGGGGAGAAAGTCAGTAATATAATGAATTGCTTAAGAGAATGCATTACTTACCTATTGTTACCTAACAAGTTAACCCAAAATTTAATAGCTTAAGATAACACACATCCATCATCTCATAGCTTCTGTGGGTCAGGAGTCTGGGACAGGTGGGTGCCTTTGGCTAAGGGTTTCCCACAGGACTGCAGTCAAAATGGCAGCAGGGGCTGTGCTCATCTCAAAACCTAAGTGGGACAGGGTCCACGTCCAGGCTCAGTCACATGACTACCAGCAGGTCTCAGCTAGCTCTGCAGGGCTGTTAGCCAGAAACCTCAATTCCTTGCCATGTGGTCCTCGCCATAGAGCATGTTAGCTAGCTTCCCCCAGAGCAAAGCTGAGACACACAAAGGCAAGTAAGCAGAAGTCACAGTCTTTGTAACCTAATCTCAGAGGTGACACCCCATTACTAGCAACATATTCCGTTTGTTAGAAGTGAGCCACCCGGCCCAGCCCACACTCGGGAGAGGCTGAGAGAAGAACATGAGCACCGGGACTGCCTCACAGGCTGCTTGCTGGCGAAATTCCTTACACCCAGATAAACCTATACTAGCAATAGCTAAAACACAAATTTTGTGATAACTCATGCTCTTCGTAGAAAATTTGAAAAATCTAACAAGACTAAGACATTAAAACACCTATAATTCTACTACCAAAAGGCATTTTGGTATATTTCCTTTAACCTTTTTTTTTCTATGAAGTATGGTTATCCTATATAATAAAAGCCTAATATGCTAAGTGTCCAGTCGTCCAGTTGGCTATTCAACCAATCAAA
The DNA here is from genome assembly GCA_036971965.1 of Nyctalus aviator. NCBI lineage: Eukaryota > Metazoa > Chordata > Mammalia > Chiroptera > Vespertilionidae > Nyctalus > Nyctalus aviator. The sequence continues at coordinate 2,851,025 of CM072923.1, forward strand.
GCATAACATGCTAATGATATGCTAAGGCCACTCAACCACTTGCTATAATGTGCACTGACCAGGGGGCAGATAGTTGACCGATCAACCAGTCGCTATGATGTGCACTGACCAACATGGGGAAACACTCTGACCAGGAGGTTAGCTTACTGCTGGGGTCTGGCCAATTGGGACTAAGTGAGACAGGCCAGACATGTCCTGAAGCCCTCCTACAGTCCCTCCCTGGCTGGCCACCTCCCAAGTCCTTCCCTGGCCCCGATCGTACACTGGTGAGTCCCTCAGCCTGGCCTGTGCCCTCTCGCAATCTGAGACCCCTCAGGGATGTCAGAGAGCCAGTTTGTGCCCAACAGCAGAATGACCAGTTGCTATGACACAGAATGACCAGTTGCTATGACACACACTGACCATCAGCGGTCAGATGCCCAATGCAGGAGCTGCCCCCTGGTGGTCAGTGCACTCCCACAGGGAGTGGGCCTAAGGAGTCAGTCAGACATTCCCAAGGGCTCCTGGCTGTGAGAGAGCACAGGCCGGGCTGAAGAACACCCTTCCCCATACATAAATTTCGTGCACCAGGCCTCTAGCATGAATATATTGTCATGGGTTTTTTTTAATTGTCATACTACAGTGGCTGAGTATCCTGTGTTTTTCACATTGGGAAACATTGGAAGCAGTTAAAACATTGGCAGCAGTTTTCCCATGTTAATAAATGTTTTTCAAAAAGTTCCATTTTAAACAGCTACCATCACTTTATAACCCAAATTTTTAAAATACGATTTCCTTTTACTCATTTAATGGGTCAAAAAAAAAAATAAAAAGAAAAAAAAGAAAACTTTGTTCCTCTGTTCCTCATTTCCTGCCTTTAAAAAAAACAAAACGATTTAAATATCCATTTCAAATCTTCTGTTGGCTTTCTAGCCATATTTCTTATAGTTTTAAGTGGCTGCACCAGGGATTACAATATATGTCATAACTTTTCATAGTCCACTTACAGTCAATATTGTGCTACTTCCTGTACAATAGAGAGGCCCTGCAACACTAGAGCTCCATGGCTGCTCTTACGGCCACAAATGGAATCGGCCCCACAAACAATGTTATACTTTTGCTTTAAGTAGTTACATAGTTAATAAAGAAATTGAGAGGGGAAAAAAGTCATTTTGTATTTCCCCAGATATTTACCATTTCCAGTATTCTACATTCCTTCCCAAGTATTTGTGTTCCTACCCAGTGTCATTTCCCTTCAAGTTTTAAGAAGTTCCTTTAGCATTAATTGAAGTGCAGGCCTGTGGGTGATGAATTCTCTTTTCTTTTATCTGAAATGTCCTTATTTGCCTTCATTCCTTTTTATATATATAGACTAGAGGCCTGCTGCATGAAAATTCATGCACTGGAGGGGGGGTACCCTCAGCCTGGCCTGCCCCCTCTCACAGTCCAGGAGCCCTCAGGGGTGGGAGGTGACCCAGTGATCAGGGGAAGGCGACGCCCCATCACACTTCTGCTGCTGCCACTGCTGGCAGCACAGCCTCAGCAGGCCCTAGTTACCTGCGCCTCAGGCTGGCCCTGGGCAACTGGGGGGCTGAGGGGACTGGGGTCTCTGGAGGCAGGCACACGAGGTGGGCCCGGCTTTGCTGTGCACCTGCCACCCTGGCAGGGCTGAGGGGACTGGGTGCTACCACCTTGTGGCTGTGGGTGCCACCATCTTTGAGGGTGTGGCAGTCAATTAGCATATTCCCTCCTTAGTGGCTATGAGCACCGCCATCTTTGAGGGTGAGGCAATCAATTAGCATATCACCTCTTTATTCGATAGAATAGGTTATCCCAAAAAATGTATACACATACTTTGAATATATAAAGACAGTGTTTATTAAAATACATTTCACCTTCAAAAATGAGCTATCAACTGTTGAAGTGTATATACATTTTTTAAGGGACACCAAAAAATATATATATGCTTTTAATCCTTACCTGAGAAAATATTTATTTGTTATTGGTTTTAGAGAGAGAGGAAGGGGGGAGAAGAGAAAAAAACAGTTATGTGAGAGAGAAATATTGATCGGTTGCTTCCTATATACCCCTACAACAGGGATTGAACCTACAACCTAGGTATGTGTCCTGACTGGGAATGGAACCTGAAACCTTTTGGTGTATGGGACAATGCTCATTTCCTCTTTCTCCTCTGTCATTTTCATTGGACTATGAGGTCCTCTGAGTGAATTATTTTCAGTTCTGTAATTTCCACTTGGTTCTTTTAAAAAATCATTCCCATTCCTCTGCTGAGATAGCCTAAACATTACTTTATTGTACTGGATAGTTACAGCTGCTACGGCAAAACCCTCTTCTGCTTCAGTGGGGGTTGGACTCCTTGATTTTCCTTTCTCCTCAGAGTGTTCTAGTTTCTTGCTCCTTCAAATCACAGGTAGTTTAGTTTTGTATGCTAAGCACAATGAATGCTGAATTGTACAGATTCTATATCAATAAATCAACAAATACCGGTAAGTGTTGGTGATGATGTGGAAAAAAGAGAATCTTGTGCTCTGTGGTGGAACTGGTACAGCTACTATGGAAAACAGTATCGAGTTTCCTCAAATAATTAAAAATAAAACTATCACATGATCTAGCAATTCCACTTCTGTGTATTTACAGAAAGAAATCCAAAACACTAATTTGAAAAAACATATATGCACCCCTAAGTCATTACAGCATTATTTAACAACTCAAGGCCCAGTGCACGGATTCATGCACTGATGGGGTCCCTCGGCCTGGCCTTCAGAGATTGGGCCAAAACCAGCTCTCTGACATCCCCCAAGGGGTTCCAGATTGCAAGAGGGTGCAGGCCAGGCCAAGGGACCCACCTCAATGGTGTACGAATCTGTGCATCCGGCCTCTGGAATGCATATAAGGTCTTTGGTTAATCTCTTCCCACCCTCCCCCTTCCCTCTGAGATTCATCAGTCTGTTCCATGTTTTCATGCCTGTGTTTTCTGCTCCTGCGTTGAGCGTCTATCCCCTGTTGGTCAGTGCACATTATAGCTACTGGTCAGATGGTCAAACTGTCAGCCAGTTGCTTAGCTTTTATATATATAGATAGCCAAGATAGGGTAGCAACCTAATGTCCATTGGTAGATGAACTGATAAAGATACAGTATATATACCAATGGGTATTACTCAGCCATAAAAATGGTAGATGAACTGATAAAGATACAGTATATATACCAATGGGTATTACTCAGCCATAAAAATGGTAGATGAACTGATAAAGATACAGTATATATACCAATGGGTATTACTCAGCCATAAAAATGGTAGATGAACTGATAAAGATACAGTATATATACCAATGGGTATTACTCAGCCATAAAAATGGTAGATGAACTGATAAAGATACAGTATATATACCAATGGGTATTACTCAGCCATAAAAATGGTAGATGAACTGATAAAGATACAGTATATATACCAATGGGTATTACTCAGCCATAAAAATGGTAGATGAACTGATAAAGATACAGTATATATACCAATGGGTATTACTCAGCCATAAAAATGGTAGATGAACTGATAAAGATACAGTATATATACCAATGGGTATTACTCAGCCATAAAAATGGTAGATGAACTGATAAAGATACAGTATATATACCAATGGGTATTACTCAGCCATAAAAATGGTAGATGAACTGATAAAGATACAGTATATATACCAATGGGTATTACTCAGCCATAAAAATGGTAGATGAACTGATAAAGATACAGTATATATACCAATGGGTATTACTCAGCCATAAAAATGGTAGATGAACTGATAAAGATACAGTATATATACCAATGGGTATTACTCAGCCATAAAAATGGTAGATGAACTGATAAAGATACAGTATATATACCAATGGGTATTACTCAGCCATAAAAATGGTAGATGAACTGATAAAGATACAGTATATATACCAATGGGTATTACTCAGCCATAAAAATGGTAGATGAACTGATAAAGATACAGTATATATACCAATGGGTATTACTCAGCCATAAAAATGGTAGATGAACTGATAAAGATACAGTATATATACCAATGGGTATTACTCAGCCATAAAAATGGTAGATGAACTGATAAAGATACAGTATATATACCAATGGGTATTACTCAGCCATAAAAATGGTAGATGAACTGATAAAGATACAGTATATATACCAATGGGTATTACTCAGCCATAAAAATGGTAGATGAACTGATAAAGATACAGTATATATACCAATGGGTATTACTCAACCATAAAAATGGTAGATGAACTGATAAAGATACAGTATATATACCAATGGGTATTACTCAACCATAAAAATGGTAGATGAACTGATAAAGATACAGTATATATACCAATGGGTATTACTCAACCATAAAAATGGTAGATGAACTGATAAAGAAGATATGATGTATACACACACACACACACACAAAATGGATATTAGTCATAAAAAGAATGAATTCCTGCTATTTATAACAATATTATACTAAGTGAAATAAGTCAGAGAAAGACAAATACCATATGATTTCATTTATATGTGGAATCTAAAAAACAAAATGAACAAACAAAACAGAAGCAAACTCATAGATAATGAGAACAAATTGATGGTTGCCAGATGGGAGGTGGATTAGAGGAATAGGGAGATGAAAAGTTGAAGGGATTAATAAGTACAAATTGCCCGTTATAAAAACAGCCACAGGGATGTAAAGTAGAGTATAAGGAATATAGTCAGTAATATTGTAATAATTATGTACGGTGCCAGATAGGTACTAGACTTATGGAGTGATCACTTATGAGGTATATAAATGTCTAATCATGGTGCTGTTCACCTAAAATAATATAATATAGTCAGCTACAAACAAACAAAAAGATAATTTTAAAAAATGTGTCCATATTCTAGATTTTATTTTTCTTTGGTGTTACTTGTTTTAGCTGGCAATCATCTTGGCTGAACTGAACTGAAAACTCTGTTCCTCTGGGCAGCAGCTTCAGTGCTTTCAGTGCGTTCCACAAACACGTTGTTTGGTGGTCAAAGGTGTGTAGGCAGAACTGGAGTTCTCCCAGGATTGCCCCTCGCCCACTGACAAGATGGCCCGTGCCCATGGCCTGCAGGCTGCTGCCAGCTGGGAGTTCAGCGGCAGCGGGACCAGGGCTCAGTTCTTCTCCATAGAGCCGCTTAGGCCTCCTCACAGCATGACGACTGGCTGAGCATGTGCGCTAGGACAGGAAGTGGAGGACACCCATCTCTTAAGGCTCAGAAGCCAGCACAGTGTCATTCCTACCATATCCACAGGTCAAAGCAGTCACAGGCCCACCCACACTCCAAGAGAGGGACATCGGGCCTCCCATCCAGGAAAGGGTCAATCCTAACTATAGTCTCTTATTTTGAAATAGGCTGTTTAAGAACTGAAAGTTCAAATAGTGTTCACACACACACACACACACACACACACCCCAACCACTATGTACGGCATTATTACTGAGCCAGAATACCCTTCCCCACTGCTGATATAATGAATGAACTTACCACTTAAGACTATTAAAAGAATGCCAGTCAGCTTTAAAGTCTGGAAACTGAGAGACAACATCGTGTGCCTCTTACAAAACTACCTTGTTTCCCCGAAAATAAGACACCCTCCAAAAATAAGACCTAGTGCATGGAAAGATAAGACATCCCCTGAAAATAAGACCTAGCGCAACTTTGGGAGAAAAAATTAATGTAAGACACTGTCTTATTTTCGGGGAAACACAGAGACAGCTTTTCCACTCATGACACCAACCTATCAATATTTTAGTAATAATTAATCTCTGAAGTTTTGAAATGCTGGCTTTCAGTGCTCTCACACGCTCCTGAAGATGGCCAGCACGTGAGACGGTGGAAGACAGCAGAAAGAGCACAGGTCAGAAGTGGGGAGCCACAGCAGCTGGTCTATATGACCATTAGCCAGGTCAGCGACTGGACAGGGATGACTGCACCTCCCTTAACCTTGGTTTTTTAACCTGTAGAACCAGAGGGTTGGTAGAGCTAGCTAAGCCCTTTCATCTCTGATATTCCACAATTCTTTATTAATCTAGGAATGACTGTAGCACCTAGACTATGATCATTCTGCTTAAGTAGGAAGTGCAGGAGACACAATCTAGCCTCATGAACATAACAAAAGCGGTCTTTCTACAAAGAACAAGGTGTTTAGGCAGGTCAAGGTAAAAATGGAGTTTTATGGAATTGACTATCAATTTGATAGATGGTCCCTTCCTCTAGGCTTTAAATCTGCTCAAATTGGGAAATAATAAATTTCCAAATGGATTTCATGAGGGGGGAGGGGAATCTACCTTTTATGGTATCCTATATAATAATCCTATATAATAAAAGGCTAATATGCAAACAGACCAAACGGTGGAACAACTGGAACTGAACCACGAAACAATCGGTAGTTATGTTGTGCAGTGACCATGAAGTGCATGCGCAAAACATGGCGGGTGTTGGCTGGATGGTGGAGCAGGTGAGTGGGGGCATCACACCAAGGTGGAACACTGGTCACTGTCATCAGGACGAGCCTCTGGTGGTCACTGAAAATTCTTTGCTCCCACACACTGTGGTCCTGCCTGGTGCTAGCACCTGCTGCCGGCTCTGGCTCCACTCACACCCATTGCTGGTGCCTGGCACTGGACCTGATTGCTAGGCAGGTGTCAGCTGGTGCAAGCAGCAGCTGCTGTCCCCAATCACCCCTCAGGGATTCTCTACCTCCCCCTGCACCTGAGGGGCAACTGGGACCAGCAATCGCCTCTCTGGCACCGGAGCTGCCACTCACACCCGCTGCCAGTGCCCAGCGCAGTCCCAATTGCTCCACACCATCAGTGGGTGCAAGCAGCAGCTGCCAGCCCTGATGGCTATTCCACCTCTCCCTGCTCCTGAGGGGCTGTCAGGGCAGCAGCTGCTGCTCATACCTGTTGATGGTGCCAGCCCCCTCGCACCCACTGTTGGCGCCAGCCCCAATCACTCCGCACCTACAGCAGATACAAGCGGGCCAGGAGCTGTCAGCATGTGGGAGCGGCAGTGGCAGGAGCTGGGGCTGCTGGCAGATAGGGCACTGGGAGCCAGGGCAAGAGGGGCCGGGCAGGGGGTGCCCACCACAGCCTCACGGCCCACGGTTCCTTTCAAGATGCATGAATTCTGCACTGGACCCCTAGTTATAATTTTTATAACCCAGAGCAAGTTAACAAAGTTTTAAAGTTCCATATTCTTTGTGTCACTCATGCTACACTTCAACTTTGGTTTTTGATTGACAGTTGCAGAATAAGACTTCCTAATATTGAAATATAGCAAATTGTGTCTTATAAATTTTAATTTGTAAAATAAATTTTAAAATACTTATGTGAGGCTTCATAAGCCCCCAAATGTAGTTCTCATTATTTGACTTTAATCGTTGAAATTGTTAAAATTATTTCCTCAACAAACCAGTGCTTTCCATTAAATTTAGTGAGTTTAAAGGGAAAATTATATCTGAAAGAGTACGAGAGACCAGATACAGAAAAGATGGAGAAAAAAATATTACATTTTTCATCTCTGCCTTTTCTTCCTCTAAAAAAAAAAAAAGAAAAAAAGAAAGGAAGGAAGGAAGGAAGGAAGGAAGGAAGAAATCAGATATACCAAGAAGTCTTGAATTCCTGCTTCCTGGCACTATTATGTGAACATATTTGCAATTGCAAATATGGATAATTTTGCTCTACAAGGAATATCTCTTTACCAGACTATAAATTTAGTCAGCATTCCTGTACAACCTACTCCATGATACCAAGCAACACAAATACACTGCCAAACAACCAACATTTTAATATTCTAGCTTCCATTTCTTCCACCACACAATTTCCTGTAATAATCTCACTCATGCCTGAGGTCCAAAGGCAGTCTTGCTTGTGCTTTTCAGGTCAGTCTGCCAACAGCAAGAAGACCCGTTCGTGAAAGGCTGAGCATCTCGAATGTGTCTTGGAAGAATTCTACCTACACCGCATATTTCCCAAAAAGGGAGCATATAAGAAAGCAAAATTTTAACAAAATGATTCTAATGCCATTTTCAGTTAAAAGCACTGGGAGATTTACAATGATCAAGTAATATGCCAATTTCTTTCAAATGCTGCCAACATTTGACGCCAACACAATTGCACGTTGGAAAAATGTGTAATGAATAAGGCAGCTCATAATTTTCCTTCGAATATGTATGTACAACTTATTAAGTGGCATAAAAAGCAAAGAGTCATGGCAAATGTTGAAACCTTAAATCCGAGTTTCACTGCTCTGGGGCATTTGAGTCAAGCTCCATCATCGGGAAGTGGCCAACAATGAGAACTAGGAGGTCACAAGCTGCCTGAGAAACACCTGCAATCCCTCCGCCTAATGAGGTGGATGGGGAGAGCTTCATGTCCTCATCCAACCAGAAAACCCACAGTCAGGTCTGACATAACAAGCCCAAATTAGAACCCTCCAGAAATGAAAATACTCGCACGGAGGGCATTTTCTCTTCCAAATTTTGCTGTTCAACCCTGCCAGCTCCCTCTCCTACAGCCTCCTGGTGGAAAATGTGCCCCCAGTTCTGGGCCAGTGAGGTTTTTCCAGGGTATTGCTTCATTCACTGGACAGTCTTTGAAGGCTCAGACAGAATAAGGTATCACTTTCTCTTGATGTCCCAGCCCTCACCTTCCCCCCAAATACACCCAACACCTACAACCTGTGTGGGGGGAGATGCCAAACCCCCAATCCCATCCCTTTCAAAGCACTGGCCAGGCCGAGGGCAGGAAGTTACATGGATTCCCCAGGCTTCCCCTCTAGAATCGCTGACCCTTTACACTGTCACTTTCTCCGCTAAAGGATTACACTTTCATTTTCTTCCAACTACGGCGGCCAGATTTTACAAAGAAAAACACAGAATGCCCAGTTAGTTGTGAACCTCAGATAAACAAGATAATTTATTAATATAAGTATGTCTCAAATATTGTATGAGATGTAGTTACTAGTATATAAAAAACTATTTCTTGTTTGTCTGAAACTCAAATTAACAGGCGTCCTGCATTTTCTCTGGCAAACCTATGCAGCACATCAGAACGCTGCCGAGAAATGAACATCTTCCCCTCTGCCCGTGGGGAGGCAGAGAAAAGGAAGCTGAGGAGGAGTGGGGTAGAGGAAGGGGAGGGTAAGTGTGAGGAGGAAATCAGGGCTTTAATAGAAGGTGCTTCTCACTTTCATGTGCACACCAATCACCAGGGATCTGTCCGTTCTCATGTGGAGCCTGACTGGGCAGGACAGGGGCCCCGGGGAGCTGAGGCAGCTGGCGCCAAGACCGTGCTTTCTGAAGCCCCACTGGGGAGATGAGCTGTGGTGGGAAGGACCGAGGCCACTGTCGAGTGAAACTTTCCTAGTGGCAAAGGTGAGATACAAAGATTTGATCTCTTTCAAATTTCCTTCTAAACCCCAATGGGAGGGGAGGTAGAGGGAGCATTATCAAACATACTAAAAAATTAATTTAAAAAAACATTTTAATGAAGTGTGCTGGGTAAGAGTACCAGAGTCAAACTGCTGTGGCAAATCCTGGCTCACATGCTCCCCACCTGTATCCCAGGCTACATAACCACACCTAACCTCACTGTAAAAGGGACTAATTAAAGTATGTCTGTAGTGGGTTCCTATGAGGGACACACTGAAGAAAAAGTGTCAAATGCCTAGCAGGGTATCGAGTAAGAGTTCAATAACCTCCACTACTAGCACACTGTCATGACTATTAACCTTGCTACTGTGCATGATGTTCTGAATTGCTAAATATTACCCTGAAATCAAGGAAACTTAAAGGATCTCCTCCTCTTTAGCTTTAGTGATAAAAAGTCTCTAACTGGTTCAAGTATGCACAGGTTCTTTACATTTTTTATTTATTGATTGATTTTAGAGAGAGAAAGAAACATCGATTTGCTGCTCCAGCCACACATGCATTCATTAGTTGCTTCTGCACATGCCCTAAGCCGAGATCCAACTCTCAGCCTCGACATATAGGGACAATGAATGCTCCAACCCGCCGAGGTACCCAGCCAGGACAAGCATGTCCAGTTGTATATGTAAGTCAATGTGGCCAGGGAAATGTGTTGACAGATACAGGTAATGAGCCATCTCAATGGAAGTGGAGAAACAGCTCTGATCAGTTCATGCAAATGCCCAGCCCAAAAAGTCCCCAGAGCATACAGATCCATTTATTTTGTTGTAGCCACCCTGTTTTCCCACTCATTAGAATTCAATGTTCCAGAAACAACTGATACCCCACACAACTAATTTCAGAAATGGGTATTATTTTATCCAGAGGCCAGATAACTATCTCACCAGCACATAAGTGACCAAGAAGAAATGATGAGGAGAACAGTTAAACTTGCTTTATCATTTGTCCCACCCACCACAAGTAAGAGTAGCAAGAAATATTTCCCTGGAGTTTGTACGGATGAAGGGGTGGCCTGCATTACAGCGATACACCAGGACCCACGCGGACCCAGAGGAGGGTCAGACATGACTGCATTCCGATGTACCACAATGACATCACCAGAGGCGGGAAGGCCGCAGCCACTAGTAACATAAGCACTTCCCACTCCTTGCTTTATGCCCATGTGTAAAGGAAAGAGGTGGTAAGGTTTCCTTTTCCGTGATTAGTCACCTTTTCTTAAAAAGCCTAACGATGACACTAATTACTTAAGCAAGGGATCAAAGAAGTCAGCTGCTACCACTGCTCAGTTCCCAGTAAGACTTCCATTAGCGAAAATTAAAGTTGGCTTTGCTCCTTTCTGGCAATCATTCAAAGTGACTTTGGCTGCAATACACCATGGCGGTCCTGAAACATTCCAGACCAAAGAGCAATCATTCGATAAAGATTAAGATTAGATTAAAATAAAAGATTAAGCATTCGATAACAGGATGTATCACATACCACATTACTTTCAACATAAAAAAGAAACTACTAACGTGGAACCCTTCAATGGAAAGATAAATTACAAGCATTGATAATTTCCTTTACTACTCCCTTTTGGAATTACTCTGGGCTTACCATTTGTGTCTTTGCTCGGTCTGGATTTAATCGGTTTCTGTGCCTTGCCCTATAAAATTGAGTCTTTTCACCAAATGACCCCGCATTTGCCTTAATTTGATTTTCTGGGTTTACAGTGTTTTCATCTTCTAAAAACCATTACTTATCTTGTGCCATGGTTGTGATCAGACCTCCAGCGTTTGTTTGACTGTGGCTCAAGATTTAAACTCCTTTAAAAAGAACTGCAATCTCTTCATTCTCAAGCACTCACCTATTCTGCACCCACAGGGTAGTCCTCCTTTCCCCTCTCCCTCCTCCCCCCTCCGTGGCACTGGGGCTCCTTGTCTTTGACAACATGCAATTCCCCGAATAAAGGAGACTGGAGTTTTGTTACCAGCGAAACGAACTTTACATTACAGACATCCAAACTGTGTGGATTTGGTATAAGCTTCTTTCAAAAAGTACTACTCCATTACCAGGAATGTTTATGCCTAAAAAGAAGATTCTGTGTTCTATTGTGTCAGAAGCTTTCAAAGTGCAATTGTTCAATTTGCAAACTGCAATTGGTTAACCAAGCTAAACTTAATTAGCCCAACGATCCTACAGGCCACATCAAACCCCAGTGTTTGATGTATTCTGCGAGGTGTCCAAGCCGCCTACAGCTGTCTAAGTGCCACAATGAAAAGGCAGCGAGGCTTAGGTCTGGGAACTGAAATGAGCTGTTCTAAGTGGAGCTTTTCTTCCATTTTCTAAGGCTGCACCGCTCTGACCTTCTCCAAATCAATCCTTTGCGGATTAACATGTAAAGCAGTGTCGAATTAATTTCAGAAAGGGAATATGAGATCAGCCTAGGATCATACAAAACATCTAACTCCTAAATACACTAATGCTTCCAGCCATTCAATGAGAAGCTGTCAATAAAGGAAGAAAGTCGGGGAGGGGCGGCCAGGAGGATCTGAGGGTTGGAGCAATCTATCAGACTAGTTAGCACATTGCCTACTTCTGTGGCATGGCTAATGCATTCCTCTACAAGTTAATCCTATTTCTAAAGACCCTCCCACCAGGAGCACACAGGCCGTGATGAATGAGAACTAAAATGCATTAAAATTCTCAACAACTTCACCAAAAGGCACACTATTAGATTCTGAGTGTCTACAATGAGACGGTTCATTAAAAGTGCAGGTCTGAAAGAATCGCTTTTGTCCCTACACACTGAGGAGAGAAGGTCCAGTGTGTCACTTGTGACACCTGCAGCCAAAATATTTTTGTGCTGGGTTGTCCAAGTAATCACATGAGAAACACTGCATGAAGCAGCAAGGGAAGCCCTTTCCATAAGCAGCTTCCACACGGATACTGTGCGCCCACACTCGGGGAGGATGTGTGCACCGCAGCATTAGCCTCACAGCAGCCATTAAACCCACTTTTAAAAATCAGACATGAGAGAGCACTCCATTTCCCTGGAAGCAGCAGCAGTGTTTGAACACTTCTCTCTCTCCCATTGTACTTTGCTTGTACTCAATTAAGAGATAATTTGACCATTTATCAAGATGAAGTCAGGGCTGGGCATTTATACAGGCATTTAGGACAGCTTTTTTTTACAGGCGGAAATCTGCAGCTCAATCTAGCAGCTGGGTAACAATGGCGGGCCTAGTACTGACTGGAAGGTACAGCTGGCTGAGTTCGTGTTTCGTCCTGGGGAAAGGCTGGGCTACCTTCGAGAATGGTTATGATAAATTATAAAGCAATGTCAATTCTAATGACAGAAACACCAAGAACAAAACACCCAGACTATGGAACTGACAGGAAGCAGCAGAGGAGGGGTTTCGGAGGACAAAAACACAGAGGAAGGAAGAACCTAGAAATGGGCGGGGCTAAACAGAGTATTCGATTTTGGCGGGACAGTCCCAATTTTTAACAATTTGTCCCGCGTCCCATGGCGTTGGGACTTTTTTAAAACGCTGCGGGACAAATTGTCTGGTCACCTTATCGTAGAAGGAAGGAGGGAGGGAGGGAGGAAGTTTTCCTCTTTCAGGATGAAACACAAAGTCCAGCAGAGGGTGCCCTCCGAGAGGGGGATAGGGAGAGGTGTCATCGAAGGAGAGAAGCACATACGTGCAGCCCTTGTTCTTTGGTATGAATCAACGCTGCCGTCAAAATTTGAAAAAAGTCACTCCCTCTGACCTTTCCCTTTCTTCTCAGCATCTGGCATTTGTTTGTGATTTAATCAAAGCCACTATGTTTATCATCTAAATATGTTGCTTCTGAACAGACGAATCATGGCTACATCGTTTACTGAGAGCTTCTAACACAGAACCTCTAATTCTCACCCTCCTTCGTTTCCAGGTAAATAAAACACCTGAAGCTCAGAGAGGGCCAGTTGGCTGCTAAAGGTCACACAGCTAGGAGGCACCCAACAGGATGGACCAAAATCCAAGCTCCTTCCACTTCTCCATGAAGAAAAGGTCTGTCCTCATAGAATGAGCTATGGAGTAACAGAATTGTTATGAATCACAAGAATTCTACCATCTCATGTAAGGACTGGAACTAGATTGAGTCTCTTCCCCCAAATATCTGCCATCCAACATGTCTTACCCACCACTCCCAGAGCGGCTGCTGCCTTTCAGATTACCCTGACAGAGGCAGCCGTGCCAGGAACCAGAAGCAGCGCCGCAGGTGGCTGCCGGTGAGGAGGCGGGCAGGAGGAACATAGCCCAGACAGCGGCATGATGAGCGAAGAGCTGGACGGGCCAGCCTGGTGCGAGGGCCGTGCGGGCTCTAGCAGTGTGTAAGAGGAGCAGCCAGTCACCACTCAGGGAGGCTGGTCCCCACATACAAAGGGGCACACAAACCAGACACTCACTGTGCAGCGCAAAGACCTGTGAAATGGACACAGGCCCTGCATGGCGGGAGCTGTCACTCGGCTCTCACATCACCGGGGAAGGCGGGCATTGTGAGGGGCGGCTGGACGCTGTGTCCAGCAGCCTGTTTCCTTTGGCAGATTTGCCGAATTTCCACGCTCTCTCCATCTGCCTTTTGTGCGCAGTCAGAGCAAATGAGGATTAGGAAGAACAGAGAAAACAACTGTGTTTCAATGGTTTTGTTGACCCACTGCTGAGAAGATGTATAAAAGTGAGCTGACTTATCCTGCTAAGACATTCACTCATTCGGTTAACTGGCAGCCCCAGCTGCAACCACCACCGCATACTCATCAAAAAATAACAATCGGTAGATCTGGACTTTTACCAACACCACAGAAAGAACCCTGCTCCCCGAATCTCATGTTTTGTATTTTGCTTAACAGTGATCTCAATGCTGCACTTTAAAATAAGCTATCTGCACCTCTCTAACCCAGATGTTCTCATTGTCACCTCCTGGATCCCTCATTCATGTTCTACAGGCACTTAAGCATTTGTTTAAAGAAAAGAAAAGAGCTTCAAGTATTTCATCTGAATAGACTGAAGACTTGCTGCTAAATTTTTAGTACAAAATAGTGATTACCCTAAAACTGACATAAGTTTTAAGATAGAAAGTCTGGGCTATAAGAAGCAGGAGAGAGAAGAATGAAAATGTGTTTTTTAAAATGAGAACTGTGGCCGATAATGGGAAGGGATGAGAAGGGAGGGGAGATGAAGAGAAAGGGGAGAAGGGGGAGAGACAAGGTGAAGGGAGGGAGTTAGAAGAGGAGAAACTGACACTAGGGTATAGGGTCCTGCTACGAGGCACAGGAACCAGCACAAAGCGTCCCTGATGAAAACCGAGAGCTGAAGCCAGGTCTCACCTTCCCACGCACCAAATGAGCTGGTCAGGCCCCATACAAGTAATGTAAAGGACTGCTGACACACTTCCTTGTGAGTGCTACCTCTGTATGTAAAAGGCTAATATGCTCCTACCATACAACCAGTCGCTATGACACACACTGACCAGCAGGGGACAGCAGATGCTCAACATAGAAGCTGCCATGATGCACAATGGCCAGCACCTCAGACCTGGTGCCGACAAACCAACACTTACTTCCCCCAAGTGGGACACAGATCCCGCCACTACCCCAGAGCAACACCCCACCAAATCGCAGCCAACACTGCCAACACCCCATGGCACAAAAGGCCCACAGTCCATGGCACAACTCAGCCCAGAAACAGTCGCTGTGGGCTCCGGATAATGACATCACGTAGCAATGCCCAGCTTCCTCTCCCTAACAACTAGCCTCCTTGCAGTTTCTTCAGCCCAGGAACACAGGTGGAAACATTTTTCACTTTAACCAAATGTCTAGGAAGCATTTCCCATGTCTCATCTCATTTGATCCACAGAAGTCCTGGAGTAGGTATAGGAGACTTGGTGAAATCCTATTTTCTTTTCATTAGCTGGAAAAATGAGATTTAGAAAGCTTAGAAACTTGACCCAACTGAAAAGAAAAGGTGGACCCTGAAAACGACTTCAGGTTTTCTCACCTGAATATAGTCAGACACTGCTGCAGTTAAATATTTTACCCTTTGTTCTCCCTGTGTGATCTACAATAATCATCTGCTTCATATCGATATTTACTGCTGTGTTGCTGACAATTACCTAAAAGACAAATTGGGGTGTTTCACTGGGCTGGAAAAAATTTAGCTAAATCAGAAAGCAGGTCTAATTAAGCAAGTTTATTTTACATAATTGTATATATGGCTAAGTTGACTCACGCATGCGTGATACATATAAAGCCCTCACTGGCACCAATCACACACGTGTTTTGATCTGTCATTGTCAATTGTGAATCTGGTTGACACTTCTATTATAGAGAAAGGGTAAATAGTGATATTGAAATATTTTTCCTAATTAATTGCCTTTCGATGTGCACGAAGTCACGCACCAGGCCACAAGTGTGGTGAAGGGCCATCCTCATCCAGTGGGTGAAGCACCGACTTCACAAAGCACAGCCACCTGACCTTTCGCTTTCTTTCCAATAACATTCTGATTTTAGAAAACTTTTACATTTACATTGCCTTAATGCCATGGCAACTACAGTGCAACGTCTTTGTGATGGGCTTAGTGCAGGTGATGGCCACCAACACACACACACACACGCCCTCCCAAGGCCACCCAGGGACAACCTGGTTGGGGGTATATGGATATCAGATACACATATAGGTGCAGATGTAGTCCTAGATAATTTTACTTCTTGTGTATTTAAAAAATACAGTTATGTAGGTCAATTATCAACACCTGGAAAGTGCTCTGAAAATGGAAAGGCAAGAACAGGACAAGACTGTTTAAGTTTAGTCATAGCAGCATAATGATTCAAAATGAAGATAACTAGGGAGAAACTTCCAATAAAGATAACATTTACTTCCAAGTACAGTTAAAAGAAATTAAAACACCCAAGTAAAAGTTACTTTATCACCACAGGACTTGCCTGAGCTACAGGTCAGGGACAAACCACTCAGGCTTTCTCAACTTGTGAGCCTGGACTTCTTTGCTTTTTTTTTTTAAACATTGCCAAACACAATAATGACCAATACTAGCTCTCTTATCTAAGACCCCATTTACCACAGTACACTTGTCAATTTCAGAAGTGTTAAAATGTGTTTTAGAATTGACGAAATAGTAATAAAATTAAACCCAACCCAATCCAGACTACATTCCCTATTTATTTGGATCATGATGTACAATGCCAGGCAGTGAGTAAATATTTACTGAATTGATGGATGGCCAAGGGTGTCATATTCATTTGTTAATACGGAATTAGGTGCTTTTGCTGACACACCATATTCTCTCCCCTCTGAGCCTGGCTATTCCTGTGACCCTCTACCATTTCCTTCCTTATAAGGAACTATTATCATGGATACTCTCTTCTATACATAATTTCCATGTAAACTTGAAATACTAATTTGTCAACTTCCTTCAAGGATTCTAGAAGATTCATTGAATGCTTTCATGTACTTCTAATATGTGTATGTGAGAACCTTACCTATGACAAGATTAACCACAGCCCCTTTACCAGCTTCAGATGTACAAGATGTGTGTGCTCACCTTTTTTCTCTGTTCATGCATGGGGCAGGGAGATGGTGGGCTGCATGTATGCATGACTGCACCAGAGCAGGGCACATGCTATGTAATTTACTTTATTGTCTCCAACCACCAGATGTACAGAGTCAGGTCACCTGTGTAAATGAGACCCAACTAGGTCTCTGTGTTTGCATTATCTAGGTAAATACTTCTCTGCATTTGAACTATGTAGACCGGCCTACTTAGCTATTTCCTCCTCCCATCCATGGAGGGCAAAACTCAATTCGTTGTCCTCAGAGGTGCTTTGTATATCTAACTCTATGGCATCGAGAGAAACGAAAGGGCATTGGTGCCATGCCTCCTGGAACCAGCAAGGAGGACAGAGGGCAGTGACAGAATTGGTACTACAATATCAATTCTCAACGGAAAAGCACAGGGAAAACCAGGCGTCGGATTTACCAGGCACTAACCCTGCAGCTTCCCTGGCAGCTCAGATGCAGAGCCTTCTGTCACAGCACGAGATCGGTAACTTCATCAGCAGAGCCGTTCCCAGGCCCAGTGACTGCTTCCCCGCTGCCATGCTCACCAGGCTTCCCGCCACGCACAGGACATCCTCTGGCATGGCCAAGGCCACCTCTGGGAGCTCACACAGACTGCTTCCTGCAGGCTTCCCTTTGCTCATGTCATGTGGAGACTCCTCCACCGGGACCTCATGAGAGCCAGAGCCAAAGGCAAGACCCAGTGAGAGGCACAAACACAGCTAAGAGATGAAGACACAATGCAACCTTCCTAAGCATGAAAGAAACCAAATTAAAGCAATAAGGGGTGGCAGTCTCCTCCTCTGCAAGGCGCCAGTCACCACCGAAGAGGCAGCATTGAATGGCTGCACTTGTGTGTTGGCGGTGCTTTATGTGAAGGGCAGTCCCTAACAAGTTTATGGTCTTTACAGGTTTATGGACTTCAACACAGTGACCTTGCTCCTTGAGTTTGTCCTAAAACTTCTTTTTCAAAGACATAAAAGACTGGCACCAAAAATGTTCACTGTAGCTTCAGAATGACAGAAATGTAAATTTCCTAAATGTCCAACAGCATGCAGACCATGAAGAAACAGTGTGAGCAACTGACCGGGGCACTCTGCCTCCTGTCTTAGCCTTACCTCTCCCCAAAAGCTCCTGGAGCGAGGGCTGCTGTGCAGACAGTTTATTCTGGAAAGCGAAGGTGATTGGGAATGGGGAGACTGCTGAGGAGCTAGCTGGAGCATGCCTCAGGCTCATGTGCCCAAAGGTCAGAAAAGGGAAGCACTAACCTGTTACCTACCACCCAGCTGGTCAAGGCGTGCCCAGTGGGAACACACTTCCCAGGAGCGCCTGGATGGAAGCTAGGAGGGCTCCGGCAGAGCCCACAATGCTGGGGTTGGAGAACCCTCTTAACCACAGGGCTGGGCGTCTGGTTACACCTGTACGAGGCTGGCTGCTACAATGGCCCAGAGGAAAGATGAGTCCAACACAACTTTACTGTAATTTTTAACTAGAGGTGAAGTGCCAACACTGTAACATGGTTCTAATATAAAATTTGGTGAAAAATAAAAACACACAATTCTGTCCACACTAAAATTATATGGAATTTTTTTCTTTTATGTATTTTCATTGAAACACTAGAGGCCCGGTGCATGAAAATTCATGCACTGGAGGGGGGTCCCTCAGCCCGGCCTGCCCCCTCTCACAGTCCGGGAGCCCTCATCACACCCCTGCTGCTGCCACTGCTGGCAGCGTGAGCCTCAGGCGGCCCTGGGTGGCTGGGCAGCCACCATCTAAGGCTTGCCTGCACTTTGGGCTGGCCCTGGGCAGTGGGGCAGCCGCCACCTGAGGCTTGCGTGCACCACGGGCCAGCCCTTGGCGGCTGGGGGGCTAAGGGGATTGGGGGACTCCGGAGACAGGCACATGGCAAGGCCCCAGCTCTTTCTGTCATGTGGGGGATGGGGGGACTGGGTACTCCCCAGTGGCTGTGGGCATCACCATCTTTGTTGGCACCACCATCTTTGAGGCGACTGGGCACCGTCATCTGTGGCTGTGGGTGCCGCCATTGTTTGTGAGAGTATGACAGTGAATTAGCATATTCCCTCTTTATTAGATAGGACAGTTTATACAATAAATATGAAACATTAAAAATTAAATCAACCAGTATCTCTAAGAACTGGTCTAGCTCAGTACCTCTGAAATTATATGGGTCCCAGGATGTGAGGGCGATCTGGCTGCGACATCTGTCACCCCATTGATCGCCAGGGTTGAAAAGTTTCCAAAATGGATGTTTCTGATAATCTCCCAACAATTTTAATTTAGTAACTAATATAGCTCTCTATCATCCTTAGTGATGAGTAATTAGGCCCAGACTGAGCTCGGTAAACACTTTGCATGCATTATTACATGTAAGCCTAATTTCAAGTAAGGTTAGTACCTTTATTTTACAGATAAAATGACTACAGTTTAGAAAGAATCAGTTACTTGATCAACAAACCATGACTGCATTACACTGCACACCTCATGAAATGATTGGGTCAAGCTTAGATGAATCTCGGTTCTTTTAAGCCAACATTTACTACTATTGATTTAAGTACTTTTTCCAATGAATGAACCTTTTAATCCCCATCCCCCACATGACAGAAAGAGCTTTTCACCTGTCAGTCTTTAACATTTAACACCTGTCTGCTTTTGTTCTTAATTCCCCTATTTCCCATTTTCTGTGTTGCTGGAGGGCTGTCTTCTCCCTATACACTAAAGGTATGTGCCAAACAGCAACTTTAAGTTTTTCAGTGACAAATTAATCCCATCGAGTTTATTTGTAATTTGGCATGAAAATATTCATAAAATGTAACTAAAAATACACACCTGATCAAGTACAGCCCTTCCTGACTGTGGCACAGAGAGTGGGGGCCCAGGGAGGCGGTCTCCCCTGAGAGGGGTCTGAGGAAACGGCAGCCAGGCAGGTGAGGCTCGCTCTCCACGAGGACGGGCGGCAGCAGCAAGCAGGCACTTGACAGAGACATGAGCGGCTGAGCCAGAGATAAAAGGAAGAGCTGGGCTAAATTTGCAGAAGAAACTCAGGAAGTGGTAGATCAGTGGTGCCTATGTAAAGGGGCTTTTCAAAAAAAAAAAAAAAATGATGATGATCTTGGATCTGGTCCAGAGTTTGATGTGGCTCTTTAACAGGAGACCTACCTCAGCACAAGGGCTGAGGTAAATAAGGGGTCCGGAGTTAAGAGGCCAACAGGGAGGGCCTTTTCTGAAGATCAACTTTGGGGCCAAGATGAGAAGCGCTAAGAGGAAGGACCTGATCACTTGAAGACATAGGGAAATGGATGGACTAATAGAGCCAACCTAGATATGTCCATGGTTCAAATCCCACTCAGCCCTAAAGACCAAGCCAAAGCCCCACTCCTCCAAGAAGCCTCTGCAGACCTCCCGGGGTAGATAAGGAGGACTGGCACTTCAAATCCTTCCAACTTCCTTCTGGCTGTCTTCCTATCCTAGAGGATGGAAAATTAAAAATGGCATCCGCAAACGCCCTGCATGGAGGGCTCTGGAGGCAGCTGACATAAGTTTGCAATTAGATGCAATCACATCCGATTTGGAAGAAGGAAAAGAGGCGGAGACACCTCCTGCTGCTTCGGCTGCTGTGTCCAGGCCCAGCCTGGCGAGAGCGGCCAGATGAGCACCCCAGGGCCACCAGCTTCCGGCATGTGAGTGGGTGAACAGCAGCAGGACCTGACCCTGGTCTCAGCTACAAGGTGCGCTTCTAAAGGGAGCAGTTCCATTAGCAACCGCGGCTCCTCCTCTTCCTCAGCGGTGGGCTACTTCAGAGGCTGTTTCCAGGTCATTCTTAGAGCTAGCCCAGAGGTGCCTTCAGCCCTCTCACTGATCTGCCATGAAGCCAACCACCCTGCGTGCAATCCCTTTCGGCTCCAAACACCTGGAACCAAGACCTCCTTCACCCCCACTCACACCAGGCGAACAGGGAAGTTCTACCGTGCGGCAATTTCTAGAATGGCTACATCAAGTTGTACATAACTAACATAACCACTCCCATTTTACAAGTGAGGAAGCTTGTCTATGTTTACACAGTTAGCAATGGAACTGGGACTCCGTCCTGCTATCCTGCCCCCCAATAAAGATTTAGACAGTGACTACAGCACAAGGAAGAAGAGAGGAAATGGAGGTGATACAGGGCCAGAGTTGGCTTAATAAGTATAAATATGATCTGTTTATGTTGACAGGCAAAAGGAATACAGAAGAGTAGGAAAAGGAAGGCCAAATGTGTGGGTAAGAAGTGCTAACACCAGATCTGACAGCTGGGTAGTGAGAGGGAGCGCGGTGGACAGAAAGACGGGCACTCAGGAGCCTAAGAGGTTGCTGAGAACAGGAATGGGATGGCAGCTAGGAAATGGAGGTGTCTTATAGAATCAATGAGGACCTTGTACTTGAAGTCTGTTTAAAGGGTTAAATAATGCCCTTGGCAGAAAGAAACTCAGCGATGAGTATTTTTCTAGTCTTCCTATGTTTTGAGAACTGAAGAAAGGGTATTAAATTTGTTGTATGTGCTAGTCAAAGTTTGATTCAATAGATTAGGAAGAAATTGAATAAAACTAGGTATTAGGATAGAGCATATCAACCAGGAGGAAACATTGCTCATGGGACTGAATTTCTTAAAAGAATACTCACACTTTTATCTCCCCAGAGCTCAATGCTTTGAGCAATAGTAGTACTTAGCTGTGGAATAAATGAGTGGTTGTGCTGCACTAGAGCACCCTGGAAATGTTAAGGACGTGCTGAACACAACTCTGCTCAAGGGGTTCCCTTTTCTTTCCTTCATTTCCCCCTTTTACAAGGGGATAATGGCCTATTCAGCAATTCTTTTTTTTTTCCTGACTATAACATAATACCATATTTTCACTAACAGTAAAACAATTTGCATTAGAAGGTGTTCTTCCATCTACCAGAGTTAATTTTTTAAGTGGATAAGCAATTAAAGATGTCAAGTAGATTAAAATTGATCCCTAGCATAAAAGTTGTGATCAATAAAAAAACAATCTGTAAATTTGATTGCATAAATCCTTTTTACTTAAGTCCACTATAAGCATAATTTTCAGGATCACTCCTTTGATCTCGCTTACTGGAAAAGAAAATGTAATAAAAATATTGCTGCAGAACTTAGTCTTCAACAAATGACAATATACCTATTTTAAAATTTGAACCACTCATGGAAGACAGATGTGTGATTATCAGGCCATGCTGCTAATCATGGAAAATGTGTGATTAAAAAGACCCTTGGGATCTAGCCAAGCTCCTAAACTAGTATAAAAAATGCTCTCAAAAATGCAGTGTGCTTTATGTAACTGGTTTCACCAGCCCCTTACTGGTTTCCACAGTTTGGCAACCTTATACATTGTCCTCGGGCTTCCTGCAATGAGATTTTAACTAACTCACCCATCAGCCACCTCTCCTCCCCCCACTTCGCTGCCATTTCTACTCAACTGTGAAACTTCAGGTAACGTACCAAAACCACCACTTACGTTTTACCTGCCAGACAGGTTGTCTTGCTGCTGTTTTAAAAGAGAAGCTCATCAATGTGCAACTCTTGGTTCTCCTCATCGGCGCCTCCTCCCACCTCTGTCACCGGCTACATGATCAAATCTAAGGACATTTTCTCTCGGTTCAGTAACTACTGTTGTGTCGTTTATTATTTGTCTACAGATTCACCCTAAAAGTTGGCACATATGCTATGACGCATATTTCACATTACTACTACATAGATTTTATTGAGAATAAGACAAAAAGTACCCTAGGGTGTTTCCTTCTCCGTGGGCTCACTGTCATTCAATGGTAAATGGTTCCAGTGCCAAAATAAAAAAAGGTAAATTTTTTTCTAACAGATACTGTTATCTGGTGGGTTGAACGATGCCCCTTCCCCCAATATAAATCCGAGTCCCAATCCCTGGAATCTGTGACTATTACCTTGCCTGGTAAAAGTTTCTTCGCAGATATAACTAAGGTCAGAGTCTTGAGATGAGAGCACCCTGGACTGCCTGGAGGCCCGGCCCTGAGCCCAATGGCAGTGTCCTCCTTTGAGAGAGGAAAGGACACAGGTCCTCCGGAGAAGAGGAGCCAGCGGCAGGCAGAGCGCCTCGGGCCTAACGCTGAGCGCCACCCCCAGCTCCCAGCTCCCTGGTCCCTGTCTGCCACAACATTACCTACTGGCACTGCTTTCGTCTAGGCAGAGCCAGCAAAACGTGTCCTCCAATGCAAGTCAAGGGGAAGCCAAACACGCTCCTTCCCAGCGTCCTCCGCGCCCCTGAAGCGCGCATGCGCCGTGAGGGCCGGGCGCGGCCTCCCCGGCCCAGCCTCCGGCCTCGCTGTTGGCGGGACCCGGGGTCCTCGGGAGCCGCTCCCTTAGGGGACACCACGCGACCCCGAGGGCGCAGCGCCCCGAGGAGGACCCTTTCCGAACAGACATACGGAGAGACACTTGCTGCAGCCACGGACTTGTGCGGAGACCCCAACGTCCAGGAAGGCAGCGGGGGACGCGGACTCACCGCCACTCAGGGAGGGTGCGCCGGCCACAGGGAGCTCCGAAGCGAGAGGCGGCCAGGCCGCACCGGAAGGCCCTCCGAGACTGCGGGGGGCAGGCCTGCCGCGGCCCGCGGCGTCCGGCCGGAGGGAACCAGCCGGCACCCAGGACAGCCCGCACAGGGCCACCTGGTTTCCTCGCACCAGTCCCTGCTTCCGAACGTGGAAGTGGACGCCCTTCCCTAACGGGGAGCGGCTGGCTTAAGGCCCTGCCCAGGGGAGCGCGGACCAACCGAGCCGCGCACCGCCATTCTTCAGGAGCCTAAGCGCGGGTGTGAGTGGGACCTATCGCGAGAAAAACCAGCCACGAGGGTCTGACCTATCGCGAGAGAACCAACCAGTGTGACCGACAGCAAGAAAAACCCAGCCTGACTGACCTGTCGCGAGAAAGGCCGAGAGTGAGGGGCCTAGCATTCCCATCGCAAGCAGGGGGGCGCCCGCCTTGGTGCTTCGCAGGCTCAGGGCATGTACGGAGAGGCTCTTCCAGAAAATCCCCCTAAGGCTTCATTCATAGTCTGAGCTCAAAAACAAGCTTCCGGGGTGGGAAACGAGGCCGAGTTCTTAAGAAAAGCGCAGCGATGGCTCAGGAGCTGCGTGGCGTCGGGACGCAGGGAGCGCTGCCTTGACGGCTGGCCTCCTGGGTGCCCGGATGAAGGCCTTCAGCCTCCTCTCCCGGTGCCCAGGGGCCGCGCCCTCCGGAACCCCACACGGAACCCCAGGGGCGGGGAGGAGCCCTTTCCCCCCCGCAGAGCAGGCAGCTGCTTCCAAGATTTAAAGCCAAGAGATTCCAAGGCCTCTGACTCGGCTTATCAGGAAAGAACTTGCAGTTTTGTCTTTTCTAAATGTCGCGACAAATGCTTTCATTTCACATTATGTCAGGAGTTTTGTGGAGCCAGTTTCCAGGGCTGAACACTCCGGTATGAATCCCACAGAAATCAAGCAAAAAAAGCAGCAATCATAACTATCACCTTTGGGGTCAAAATTTTTATTAAAACCAACTGACAACCAGAACGCGCTCTATTAGCGGTGAGGTTAAATGCAGAACATGTGTCAAGGCTGTACTATGAAGTCACTATTCTCTAGATGGCAGTGGGAAGCAGTAATTTTATAAACTGGGCCCCTCCCATAGGCCCAAATACAGTTCAGTCAGACCCTGGGGACTCCAGGGCGATACCCCGCTCAGTGCAAAACCCTGGGGAGAGGCCGGTCTCGGGGCCTCCCTGCCCCACAAGGCCACATCGGGGCTCCCGCTGCCCTGTGTTGATGGGCTTGGGCGTGTCTCCCATCCAGGGTTGGGATCAGGTGTCACAGATCCCGGTGCTGCATGCCCTGGATCAGCTGTCCTCCAGCAGACATGCCCCTGGAGCCGTCTAATTAGCCACTATAAAGATGTCAGGGTTTGCCAGCAATAATCAGCACCAGGACATTTTTAGACACGAAAATATCCCTTCTGGCATGTCAGAGGTGATGATGCCTCCACGGCTTCCCGTGGGCCTTGCAAGCCCCGGGCCATGGCCACAGAGAGCTGATTCCCATTTTATCTTAATCTAACCAGGAGCCACCTGGCTTGTGGTCGTGCTCTGGCCAACCTAACTTACCTTCTTACTCAACAATGTCATGCAAATATGCCCATGGCCTCTTCCCAACTTCTATCCCCAGTGCCACTGTCTCAATTCTCATCCTTATTATGGTTTCTGCAGATTAGTGAGATCATCTCAAAAAACATCCCTGAGAAAATCCGCCTCTCCTGCTAGCCACTGTCACAAGATTGTTCTGGAAGCCAGCCCTACAGGCATACTCCAAAGGGCAGAAGGGACTTAACAGACAACCCTTCCATCCAGGCAAGTTAATCTGCTTCTCAGCTGTGAAACATGAACAAGAACTCTGTCTGCCAAGGCTACGACCGGACTACTATTTTGCTTATCAATACAGTGAAAATCCTATTAAAAAAAAAAAAAAAAAAAAAGGTGGTTAAGTGTCAGGGAATGACTAAGCCCACCGCTTTCTCAGGAGCAGGAACTGTATCAAAACATTTGCTGCAGGTGATGCTAACTGGCGGCCCTGGATGTTCTTAAGACTGGGATCTGATCATGCGTATTGTTCAGGAAGCTATAAAGGTTTTGTGAAGCCCTAAAGCATTACAAAACTGCACTGTGTTATAAAGGTTTTTATCATCTAAAGGACCTTATTTAAGTAGAAACTTCTCCTAATAGGCACCTCGAAATCACCCCAAATTGACACTGGAACAAGATTTAGACATTTAAATATACAACACAAATGACAGCTTCTTGGCCATGCCTTGCCAGGGGATAATCCACACCCAGTGAAAATGGCTGAATGAGCAATCTCAGAAAAAAAAAAGAAAAAGAAGAAAAAAAAAAACGTAAAAAGATTTTTAAAAAGGGCGTTAACGCTTAACTTGCCCAGTGGCTGCTACTATCACACCACCTCAAACTCACAGAGCCATCAGCAGGAATAGAATGGCCGTTGTTTAAAAATAATGCTGCTTTCCCCAGGAAAGTGAGTCTATAGAAGAGCAAACATTAGAACCGCAGCAGCCGAGCAGGAAGAAATGAGTGGTAATTTTCACACATTGGAAGAGTTGGTTTTTCATAAACGTATAATTTTAGAGAAATGTTAGGTCAGCGGTAATCACGAAGCCGCATCGGACTCGGTAATGAAAGCCACTTTTGTCTGGGTGGGCTCGGGGCGGCCCAGCCCCTGCGGGGACCCCGAGAGGCTGTCCGGCCCACCAAGTCCTCACGCTGGGGCCGGAGCAGGGGCTGGAGAAAATACAAATTGGAAACAGCGAGTCGGCTCCCTGACACAATGCCAAACCCGAACGATCTTGGGGAAATGGCCATGGACGCAGCTGATAGGGTCCCACGTTTTCCTTTCCCCGCTTCTTAAGCCACATGGGAACCGGGCCAATGTCAAAGCCAGAGAAGACTCAGCAGCTATTTTTAGGTCACGCCAGGCCGTTTTTAGTTGACGGGTGTAACCCAGGCGGCACTTTCATTCGGAGCAGCCGAGGAAGGCACGCCGGCGCCCTCCCTGCGCCCGGAGCCCGATGCCGGCCTCCACCCTCCCAGGAAACCCGCCAGTGACATGCCATCGCCCTCGCTGCCACCAGCGTCTTAGGAATGTGAGCTTTCTTTCCTTCCATAGCGGGTTCAATGGTGGCATCATCTCTCCCCCCAGACATATGTCCATGGCCTAATACCCAGATTCTGAGACTGTATATTATATATATATATATATATATAGTCTGTATATAATATATATTCTCAATATATATATCGATTTCAGACAGGAAGGGAGAGGGAGAGAGAAATAGAAACCTCAATGATGAGAATCACTGATCTGCTGCCTCCTGCATGGCCCACTAGAAATCGAGCCCAAAATCCAGGCACGTGCCCTTGACTGGAATCAAACCAGGCGCTCTTTAGTCCGCGGCTGCTGCTCTATCCATTGAGCCAAAGCAGCGAGGGACCATAGCACTTCTTTAAAATCTACCTCTGCTGCTGATACAGAGTCTGCCTCGCTCAAGGTTATGTGCCAAGAGCAGCACATACCACTCTGCTCCCCAGCCTGACTGCCACGGGCCTCCATCACCTCCCCCCCTGCCGGGCGGGAACACGGCCAGATACAACACCTCCTCCCACCATGATTTCTTCACTCACTTCTGAGCCTGGCATCTTGCTGTTGCTTTTCACAGGTTAGAAACTGGGCACTTTTCCCTGCCATCTTTCCTCACTCCGAGACCCTGGAAGGAATTCCGGATCCAGAGCTAAAATGAATCATGGACACCACGCTCTTTCCATTAAACACATCTTACCCCGGACCGGTCCTTCAAAAGGAGTATCTACTTTAAAGACTCCATTTTAAAGGAGTTCATCCTTAAAAGAGTAATTTATCTGTAAGCAATCGAAATGAATGCTAGCATTTTATAGAATTTTCTAATTATTAGGCATAACTCATACCATATCAGCCTCAGGGAAATTTATAAGGTATTTGCAATGTTGTTTTAAAATATAAAGCATGTAAAAAAAGTAAAATCCTCTAAAATGTTGTACGGTCAGTTCTAAAACATCCAAATGACTATTTCTCTGGACCGCTATGCATGAGGAAGAATTCCTTTTGAAAGGAAACACATCCTCCGATGAGAATGTTTTAGTCACTGGTACTCCCTCTCAGAGGTGGTGCCGGGGTTTTTTGGGCAATAAAAACATTCTGTATGATGCTACAGAGGTAGACGCATGTCACTATACATTTGACAAAGCCCATAGGACTGTACAACACAGAGCTCGGACCCTAATGCAAACCATCATACAGAATGTTTATAATAACATGTTTCAATAGAGGTTTATCAATTGTTACAATGTGACACAAGATGTTAAAGATTGGTACGCGAGGCACTAGTATTAGTGATGGGGAAGTTAGGGTGGGAGCAGAAGGAGAGGGAATATATGAAAATGCTACTCTCTGTTCAATGTTTTATAAAACTAAACTGCTCTAACAAATGAAGACAGTTAATTAAAAAATAAAATACACACCGCTCCCTCCCAGCTTTTAAGATGTGCACATTTCATGTTGCTGGTTTTGCAGGAAACACCCCATCTAGAAGACAAAAGCAACAGGAAAGAACAAAAGCCTTTGCACATTTTCAAAGGTTTAGGACTGATGATGCATAAGTTTTTTTCACCCACTATTACTAACTGTACAGACACGATTTGCAAAATGTTCAGAAGAACAACTATCATGGGTTTGTCTGTCTTCTCTCTCTCTCTCTCTCTCTCTCTCTCTCTCGTTTTTTTTTTGGGGGGGGGTGGGGAGGTACTGGGCTGGTATACTGTTCTTCTGTGTAAGAAAACATAATGCAAAATGTATTCAAATAAAAGCAAGAATAAGGGCCGACTTATTAATACCTCGGGGAGAAACCCGACCGATGGGCCACAGGAGAGATGTGTGCGTTAGGTGCTCCCTCATTACCTCTGCTTTGGTGGGCGGCGGCGGCACAGATGTTGAGGCCTATTAAAGAAGGGGCTCGAACATCTGCTTACAATTTCAAGGCAATTGTAAATACGGCGGGAAGGTCAATTGGGCCAATTAAGGCCGATGTGCAAATCCGCCTCCGCAGGCCGCGCGGCGAGCCTGCGTGCACTTGAGCTTTTACGCTTCTACTCTCTCCCACCACCGCTTTCTGTTTAAACACAGGAAACGCGTTTAATAACTTTTGTACATTCTGATTGTGATGTTTCTAAATAGCAACGAACGTTCTGGGTAAGGCATCAGCGGCACACCTTTCCCCGCCCTCCCCCACCCCTCCCGGCAAAGGGGGGCGGAATCAGGTCACCGGGAGGGACGAGGGCAGGGTCACCCTCGGAAGTCACTCCTGGGACCGCTCGGCCCTCGCCCTGCTGATCAGCAACACGGGCTGTTTCTACTGCAGGCCCCTTCCCGCCTCAGTGAGAAAAGCAGGAGGCCTGTGACCAGCAGGACAGTGGCCCAGGCTCTCCCTGCCCTCAGCGGCAAAGCCTAACGCCCTCTGCGACCTTCGAGACGCCCCGGGGACCGGCGTTCCGGACATCCCACATGACTAGGTAATTTTTTTAAAGTATATTTTATTGATTTCTTAAGAGAGGAAGGGAGAGGGATAGAGAGTTAGAATCATCGATCAGCTGCCTCCTGCACAGCCCCTACTGGGGATGTGCCCGCAACCAAGGTACATGCCCTTGACCGGAATCGAACCTGGGACCTTTCAGTCCACAGGCGGACGCTCCATCCACTGAACCACACCGGTTTCGGCTGCTAGGTAATTTTTGTTCAGGTTGTGAAGGTTGACTTACAAAAGTTTACTGCATTTGCTGAGGTGACACTGGTTAATAAAAGTATACAGGTTCCAGGTGTAACACATCAGCTGGAGACGGCGTTGTGTAAGAGCCGGAGGAGGAGCGTTGGTTTTAGGGTCACCGGGTAGGTGTAAACGTCCCCGGGACCACACGGCTGCTTCGATGGCGGCGGAAACAAGCCTCTCCGGCCTCTTCCCCCGCGCGCGGCCCCAGGCCACCGGGAGTGCGGGATCAGCAGGGCGGGGCGGCCCAGGTGCGGGCCCAGGCGAGAAGGACCGGACTCTCAGGGACCTCCGGGTGTGCTCTCTCCTCGTGACACGAGAGCGCCTCCACGTCCTGAGCTTTAAGGCTGACAGACAGCAGCCCCGGTGGATGCGGACTGCCCAAGGCGACAGAAGACACTCCATACATGTTGGCCTTGTGCTCTCCTCCTGAGACCTCCGGACCTCCATCAAGACTCTCCTGAGGGCCCGGCCAGCCTGGCTCCGCGGTTGAGCATCGACCTATGAACCAGGGTGTTGGGGTTCAATTCCCAGTCAGGGCACAGGCCCGGGTTGTGGGCTCCGTCCCATCGGAGGCCGTGCAGGAG
The DNA here is from genome assembly GCA_036971965.1 of Nyctalus aviator. Classification (NCBI taxonomy): domain Eukaryota; kingdom Metazoa; phylum Chordata; class Mammalia; order Chiroptera; family Vespertilionidae; genus Nyctalus; species Nyctalus aviator. The sequence goes on from CM072923.1 coordinate 2,881,132, forward strand.
GCAGCCAGTCCATGAGTCTCTCTCATCATTGATGTCTGTCTGTCTGTCTGTCTCTCTCCCTCCCTGAAAGCAGTAATGATATATGGATGTCTTTTTAAAAAGGCACTTCCCGGGGTCTGACTCTGGGTTCCCACCCAGGGGCAGCCAGGGCCCCTCAGCTCCTGCTTGCTGATGTGGGAAGGTCTACTCAGCTCTGCGTCGTGCTGGTGCTGGTGTTTGCTCGGTGTGTTTGGTGAGAGAGGGAGTGGATGAGGAAAGCAGGGAGAGGCCTAAGGAAAGAATCCCCGGCAGGCTGGGAAGAGCAGCATTCAGAACAAAGGAAACGCTGCAGGGAAGTCAGGGTGACACAGGCATGGAAGCGGAGAAAGAACTTTTCTCCTCCCGTTCCCTTCTTACTTTGCAACCTTGAGGCTCCCGCCCTCAGGTCTGAGCAGGATAAAGAGCCCGCTTGTGCAAACAGCGCTAAAGCTGAGAGCAAACAGCTCGCTCTTCTGCCCGGTCCTGTCAATCCCCCCCCTCCACCCGCTCCGCCCGCAGAGCCAGCTGTGCCCGCCGCCTGCGCCAGCCGCGAGGGCATTGCACCAGGCCCTTCCCGGGGCAGCCTGGCAATTTCTGTCGCCTTTTCAAAAACACAAAATATCTGATTCCCTTGGCTGGCTGTTTTGGCTGCCCAGCTTCAACTTACTTTAAAAACTCCCCTTAATAGTCAATAGTGACGCAGAGGCTACAAAACCACGGCAGCCGCAATATAGAGTGTTTTCCTCTTGCAACAAATTATCACAGTTTTACCGATGAAAAGCTCTGGGCAGCAGCTCTAGGAAACGGCAAAACTACCCGGGGTTCAGAATATGCCACCGGCGCCAGAGACCAGGGATGCTTTTCACGTGGAAATGGAAGTTTGGAGGCAGGGCCCGGAGTACAAAGTGAGCGCTAAACAAGAGCTGGTAGTCGGAGAAGCAAAATAGAATCAAAGTTATCTGGACGCTAGTATAGACAGACTCCTTTCTGTGAATCATTTACAAGGAATTTCATAGCGCTAACGGCATCACACAGAAAATTATAGCAAGCATTTAACTGTGGATATAAATATCTTTGCAATACTTTATGTGGTAGATATAAATAGCATCTTATTTGCTATCCTACTAATCGGTCTCAATTTGTTAGAATTGCATATAAGCGAAGTAACTGATATCCAAGCTACCCGACTAATAAAAGTTTCTCAAAAATAATTTTTATTTTAAATTTTGCAAATGGTAAATTGTAAAACCAAACTAACATTTGGGTCAAATCTCCAAAGAATCAGGATATCAAGGAGAATCCTCTTGCTAATATTCAATATGCCAGAAACACTGCCTCTTCTTTCTTTCAATGGGATTTATTGTGGGTTTTGTTTTTTTTTCCTTCCTGTTTTACAGCAGCAATACATATTCACAGAAGAAACTTTAGAAATTTCAGAAAACCATAAAGGAGGGGGGGAAAGCCTCCCATAATTCCGCTCCCCAAAGAGAGCTGGTGCACTCTGTTCATCGCCCGGGAGTGTGTGCACAAACCTTTTCTTCTCTTTCCTTTTTTAAAACAAAACTTGGGCCACGCAGTGGACCTTCTTTCTGGATCTGTCTCTGCGGGTCTCCCCAGCTATGAAATCGTCCACTAAGCGCTATTCTTAGGCACCGAGGCTTTTTCTGTCCTATAAACAGTAGTGCAGGGAACACGCAGACACACGGACCCACTTCGTCTTCTTGGATTAAACTCCCACAAAGAGAGCCGTGGGGTCAAAAACACAGGCCTATCTGAAGGCGCGCGTTACACAAGACACACCGCAAAGCTGTGTGAATTCTGCACCAGCGGAGTGAGACTGCCCCTCCCCCTGTCCCTCTGCCCAAATAATATTTTAATCGTCACAATTTATCACGCGCAGAGTTATGTCTTTGTCCATTTTTATGACTAATCATATTCAGATGTTTTCCCACATTTTTACTGGTCACCTGACTGCTTCCTCGGGGACTCGACAGCGCTTTCCCTTGCCCGTTCCCCCAGCTGTAAAAAACGGGGCACTGAAAATATTAACCCTTTGGTCTGATTCGTGTCCCCGCTATTTTGTTCTCCGCCAGTCACCTGTTTCACCGTGTGGCTTGACATACAAAACTGTGTATGATACCGAGACCGGTTTGGCTCAGTGGATAGAGCGTCGGCCTGCGGACTGAGGGGTCCCGGGTTCGATTCCGGTCAAGGGCATGTACCTTGGTTGTGGGCACATCCCCAGTGGGAGGTGTGCAGGATGCAGCTGATCGATGTTTCTCTCTCATCTTTGTTTCTAACTCTCTACCCCTCTCTCTTCCTCTCTGTAAAAAATCAATAATATATATATTTTTTAAATGTCTATGAAACTTGTTTTTCTCTCTTATTTTCTTTTGGATTCTTAAGCTGAGACAGGCCCTTCCTATCCCGAGAGCAAATAAACAATCTGTTTTACATACTGAACTAATATCGGGAGGGCACCGGTTCTGATTGCGATGATTGAGGGGGCCAAGCAGCCGGGGAGAAAGCAGAGGGGTCTCGGAGGAGAGAGAGGCGAGAGGCTTCTAAAAATAACACTGGGCAGACGTGGGCCAAGTGCAGGTCTAATCTGCCTCTTAGTTAATGAAGGAGAAAATGGAGATGGGGAAGGAATGAAAGGTCCATTCTAGAGCGGGCCTAATAAAACCCCCGCTGAAGACAATCACAACATTCTCGTTACACACGGAAATCCAACCCTAAAATAATAAAGAATATATTGATACAGCAGCGCCGAGCAGAAGTCCCATTTAGGCTGTGTTGTTTTAACAATGACCCAGAAAAGGCTGAACTCAAGTGGTTTGGGACGTGCCCAGCCCGGGGAGCGTAAGACCGCGGAGAGCCACGGTTCTCGGGAGCTCCCTGGAATAGGCTTCTGTCTGCGACCAGCTCATCAGTCCATGTGCCAATGGGCTAGCGCTTATTACTTAGAAAGAGCCTGCACACACATGTATGTGCATGTACATGTACATGTTACTTTTTTCCAAAGGTAAAAGGAAGTCTGTTAAATCTCCTTCACTTCGCTCCATCATTAAATGTAATCATATTCTCATCAGCGTTCAACGGAAAAGAATGGCTTCGGCAGCTCCGGGCCAAACCCTGCACCTCCTTCCAGAGGGCGGAGAAGGGGCCCCTGGGAGCCTCTGGGTGGGAGGGGGCCACGGAGGCCGGAGACTTGCTCACCCAGACTCTGGGCTGAGAGGCCGATGGCCCAGCATCCCTGCGGGGCAGGGCTGCAGGCAGCTGCCTCCCCGGCCCGGCCTTCCCTTCGGTGCTGGGACCCTGGCTCTGTGCTCCTCGAACCCTGGCTCTGTGCTCCTCACTTGCTAACCTGCTGCCCCAGCCTCATCCCTCAACCTCCCCCTTCATTTTGTGAGCTACCAGCATGCAGGCTGCAGCGCGTTTCTTCTCTGCTCAGGTTCCTGTCCATTTGCTGTGTGCAATCCTCAGCCTTGACCTGGACAAACTGTTCGTTTGTTGATTTGTTTATCTCTTTTCTCTTCTGTTTCTTTCCTTTTCCAAACGCTTAGCTTAGACCCGTGAGCGCTCCCTTGCACGCAGAGCGGCCTCCGCCCTGCAGCGGCCCCCCTGGGGCTGTCCCTGCCAGGGGCTGGCTTCCCTGTAAGCCCGGTAAGAGCAGGCAGGTGTGGCTGCACCCGGCATTCTCTCCGGCGGCAGTGAGGGGACTGCAGGGGAGGGGGACAAAGGGCCACGTGGGGGTGACCGCTGGGGGCAGCTCACCCGATGGCCTCCCGCCCCCTCTGTGCGGCTGCAGCGCAGGTGACAGCTCGGTGCTGGGGGCCCCCCGCCAGGTTGGGGGGGTGGGGGGACAGGGCACCCGGCTTGCCTCGCAGCTGGGAACGTGGGGACAGCGCTGAGGGGGCAGTCCTCTGTCCCCGGGCTGGGAACCAGGCTTCCTCGGTCTGCTTTAAGGAGAGAAACCCTTTGACTCCTTAAAACGGATGCTACGAAATAAAGCAAGACACTTCAACCGTTAGGTGCGCGCCTTCTGCACTTCAGAAACATACACTTGAAGTGTTTAAATTAGAAAAAGTAGAAACTAAATCTGCCGCGTTTTTGTATTGTGATCCCTGAGTGTGTTTTAAGGAGCTTCCTGAGCTGACAGATCCCATGTGACAGCGCCACCCTGTGACACTCGGGAGCGCCACACCTTCGGAGGCTTCAGAGGACGCCGGTCCCTCAGGAGGAACGCCGTCTAACCTCACCGCTGGGAATGAGGCTCCCTTTTCTAACGCCTCTGTTTCCACTTGGTGATTGTTAGCCAAGCAGCCTTCACTCTCCACCCTGGTTCTTAATAAATGTAAAGGAAACATGGGGAACTGGGTTGAGGGGAGCAGGCTTCTCGGGGAATCGCCCACGAGCTCCCTCTGTGTTACCTGGACAACAAGCCTCGCGATGCTCCCTGGGGCTCCTCCCTCCTCTCAGCTTCTCCCGGCTTCCCAGGAGACGGAGGGCTGCTCTGCCCGCAGACAGCCACCCCCACCCACCCGGCTGCCCTGGGCCCTCACACTGCCACGTGCCAGCCGCTGGGTTCCCGGGCAGCTCCTGCGATCAGCCAGCGCTCCTGAGCGGGTGCCCGGCCTGCACGCCCACTGGCCGGGGGCTCTGACTTGTCCTGGCTGCAGTGAGCGCAGGAGAGCAGGGTCCTTCCCCGGAACCTACACCCACTCCCTTCCAGCTCGGCGCAGGGCACCTCGGCCAGGACCGGAAGGCTGGAAGTCTGGCCACTTGGTTGGCAATGAGGATTCGCTGTGCAGGCACTTTCCAAAAACTGGGCGAGTTACAAAAGTATATTTAAAACATGGGACAGCCCTAGCTGGTTTGGCTCAGTGGATGGAGCGTCGGCCTGTGGACTGAAGAGTCCCAGGTTCGATTCCCGTCAAGGGCATGTACCTCAGTTGTGGGCACATCCCCAGTGGGAGATGGGGGGGTGCAGGAGGCAGCTGATCGATGTTTCTCTCTCATCGATGTTTCTAACTATCTCTCCCTTCCTCTCTGTAAAAAATCAATAAAATATATATTTAAAACATGGGATAAAATGAAAGCATTTGGGCCCAGCTGGCGTGACTCAGTGGTTGAGCATCGACCTATGAACCAGGAGGTCCCAGTTCCATTCCCGGTCAGGGCACAGGCCTGGGTGACAGGCTCCATCCCCAGTGTGGGGTCGTGCAGGAGACACCCAATCAATGAATCTTTCTCATTGTCGATGTTTCTATCTCTTCCTCCCTCTACCTTCCTCTCTGAAATCAATAAAAATATATTTCAAAAATAAATAAAAATAAAAGCATTTTGTTTAAAAGTATATTGTTGAGAATGTATTAAAACGAACTATTTCAACTTTGCAATTATTTTTAAGCAGATTAAACTAGGAGTTTAGGTAAATCATTAAAACATATAATTATAATAATTTGATAAGTCTCAGATAAGCTTGAGATATCATCGGTGGGTGACTCTATGACTATTCACAAACCCTCTCACAGAGCAGGTGGTCTCCAGTTCTTTGCATTCAACAAACCTGCAGAAGCATCTAACTGAGATGTTCACTGACAGCTCCATCAGTAAACATAGTCACCGGTGAGCGAGCAGTGTGATTTTGGCATATAACTTTGGCATCACCCAAAACTGAGTGATGTCGTTACATTAAAAAAAAAAAACCACAAAAAACACAATTTCTTCATTCCATCTACTTCTTTATGAGAAGACATTTCTCTGTGGTTCCGTATATAAAAAGGAGGAAGGCAGTAAGAGCTAACCTGTCTCTCTCTCCCACTAAGTCACGCTCACCCACAGATGAACGAACTCACTGACCCCACTGACCCATCCATCGCAGCCAAAGGCACAGGCCCCTGGTAACACTCACAAAGCTTCGGTCCTGGGTCCACTGCATGCGGCTGATCATGAGGAAGAGAACCCCAGTCTGGAGGAACTGATCCACTCTTAGAGCCCCCTGCTCACAGGTCACATGTCCTGGTGCAGAGAAGCAGCCGAGGGCGACTGATAAAGATGCTCAAGCATTAGAATGTGCTACCCTCTGTACAGCCCCGGGAGGCCGGGGGCAGAACGGGTTCAGGAGACAGAGGGGACATAAGGGTGGGCTGAAAGAAGAGTTCCCCTAACTGATGGACGAGGGTGGGCCTCACACGGGCACGGCGCTCAGTCCCCGGACAGACATCAGAAAGAGAAGCTACTCTATCCAACATTAATATTCATCATATGTTGGGAATTATATCTCTCGCTATTATTTAAACTTTTCCTAAAAATACTAGAGGCCCAGTGCATGAATTCGTGCGTGGGTGGGGTCCAGCCAGCCTGGCCGACTAGGGGGAGGGGCCAAGTGTGGTTGGCTTGCCCCACCACCCATGGGGGGGTAATGAGGGAGGCAGCCAGGGGGAGTGGCTGCAGGGCAGGCCAGGGGAGGGGCTGTTGGCTGGCCGGCGCCATCCCCAATGGGGGGGGTGATCAGGGGCAGGGCTGGCTGGGGGAAGGGGCCGAAGGCAGTTGGCCAGCCAGCCCTGCCCTCTGGTCGAACTCCCGGTTGAACCCCTGGTTGAACTCCCGGTCGAGGGGACCATTTGCATATTAGCATTTTATTAGATAGGATATTTTTATTGATTTCAGAGAGGAAGGGAGATGGAGAGAGAGAGAGAAATATCCATGATGAGAGAGAACCATTGATCGGCTGCCTCCTGCATGCCCCACACTGGAGATTGAGCCGGAACCCGGGCAAGTGCCCCGACTGGGAATGGAACCGTGTCCTGGTTCACAGGTCCAAGCTCAGCCCCTGAGCCAAGACGCCGGGTTCTATTAATTAAACTTTTGACCAACACTGTGAGCTGTCAGCTTAAACACACGTAAGGGGGTCTGTACATTTTCAAAATTATTTTAAGGGCAACCGTGAGAACACTTCAAAACCACTGCTACACACCAACTTCCGGTTATAAAAAACGAGTCACAGGGGTTTAACACACAGCACGGGGAACAACATCGGAGTGACTTTATGGGGACAGGTGGCCTCTGGAGCTGGTGATCACTGTAAGGCACATACACGCCGACTCACCATGCTGCACACCGGACACTAATAGAATATTGCATGTCAACTACAATAACATTTCAAATAAAAATCACTGCCGTAACAAGCTCCAATATTCCATGGCTTTCCATCCGAGACGGGCATGTCCTGGGCATGGGGGGGGGGGGACAGGAGGGTGTCCCCGCCTGGGAGAGTGACGGGCGGGGACAGGTACGCGGGGCGGGGACAGGTGCGCCTGAGGTTTTGCCGGGACGGCTTGGTGTTGAAGGACAGCACAGCAGGACACGGAGGCGGGGCTCTAGACAGTCTGTCTCAGGTGACAGGTGGCTTCTCCGGTCGGCAGACATGAGACCGCACAGCGGCTCCTCACCCCCCCCCCCCCCACTGGCCCCAGCCAGCACCGGAAAAGCACCAACACCTCACCCGCCCCAGCAGCGCTACCAGCAGGCAACGTCGCCCCCCATGCCCACAGCCACAGAGAGAAACACGGAGGAGGAAACGTGAGTGCCCGATCGCACCCCCAATAACCACCTCGTTAAGAGAAAACCACATTGCGGGTCAGGTTCCCGCACCTCTGTTACGAGGCGGCGGGAGCCAGAGCCTGAAACGGCTCGTATGTTCTGAGGTCAGAAACCAGCGCCTGGGAGCTGAGAAGGCTTCTAGCACACGGAACCACACACACCCACATGTTCTCACACACACACACACACACACACATGCACACACACATACACACAAACACACACGCTCACACACATACACACACACGCTCACACACAAACACACACGCACTCACACTGGGCACTCCCCCAAGCACCGCCGTCCTTTGATGACCTTGAACTTGTGGATTTATTAGTCCAGGCGGCTCTCACTTCACTCGGGGCCCGGTGAGCGGCACTCGCCCGTTGGGGGGCTGTGCCCTCGAGGTCAGCGCTCTGACACGCCGGAGCGGGGGAACAGGGAGCCGTGCAAAGCGGGGCGCTGCCCTGAGAACAGGCCGGCCGATGCTTTGGAAAGTCTGCACCAATGCGGGAATTCTTAACCCTCATTGCCCGCCGGCCCCCTCCTGTCCACGCTGCCACCCCCCCTCCTGTCCACGCTGCCACCCCCCCCTTCTGTCCACGCTGCCACCCCCCTCCTGTCCACGCTGCCACCCCCCCTCCTGTCCACGCTGCCACCCCCCCTTCTGTCCACGCTGCCACCCCCTCCTGTCCACGCTGCCACCCCCCTCCTGTCCACGCTGCCACCCCCCTCCTGTCCACGCTGCCACCCCTCTCCTGTCCACGCTGCCACCCCCCTCCTGTCCACGCTGCCACCCCCCCTCCTGTCCACGCTGCCACCCCTCTCCTGTCCACGCTGCCACCCCCCTCCTGTCCACGCTGCCACCCCCCCTCCTGTCCACGCTGCCACCCCCCCTTCTGTCCTGCGCTGCCATCCCCCCTCCTGTCCCACGCTGCCACCCCCCTCCTGTCCACGCTGCCACCCCCCCTCCTGTCCACGCTGCCACCCCCCCTCCTGTCCACGCTGCCATCCCCCCTGTCCACGCTGCCATCCCCCCTCCTGTCCACGCTGCCATCCCCCCTCCTGTCCCACGCTGCCACCCCCCTCCTGGCCCACGCTGCCACCCCCCTTCTGTCCACGCTGCCACCCCCCTCCTGTCCACGCTGCCATCCCCCCTCCTGTCCACGCTGCCATCCCCCCTCCTGTCCCACGCTGCCACCCCCCCTCCTGTCCACGCTGCCACCCCCTCTCCTGTCCACGCTGCCACCCCCCCTCCTGTCCACGCTGCCACCCCCTCTCCTGTCCACGCTGCCACCCCCCCTCCTGTCCACGCTGCCACCCCCCTCCTGTCCACGCTGCCACCCCCCCTCCTGTCCACGCTGCCACCCCCCCTTCTGTCCACGCTGCCACCCCCTCCTGTCCACGCTGCCACCCCCCTCCTGTCCACGCTGCCACCCCCCCTCCTGTCCACGCTGCCACCCCCTCCTGTCCACGCTGCCACCCCCCTCCTGTCCACGCTGCCACCCCCCTCCTGTCCACGCTGCCACCCCCCTCCTGTCCACGCTGCCACCCCCCCCTTCTGTCCACGCTGCCACCCCCTCCTGTCCACGCTGCCACCCCCCTCCTGTCCACGCTGCCACCCCCCTCCTGTCCACGCTGCCACCCCTCTCCTGTCCACGCTGCCACCCCCCTCCTGTCCACGCTGCCACCCCCCCTCCTGTCCACGCTGCCACCCCTCTCCTGTCCACGCTGCCACCCCCCTCCTGTCCACGCTGCCACCCCCCCTCCTGTCCACGCTGCCATCCCCCCTCCTGTCCCACGCTGCCACCCCCCCTCCTGTCCACGCTGCCACCCCCTCTCCTGTCCACGCTGCCACCCCCCTCCTGTCCACGCTGCCACCCCCCCTCCTGTCCACGCTGCCACCCCCCTCCTGTCCACGCTGCCACCCCCCCTCCTGTCCACGCTGCCATCCCCCTTCCTGTCCACGCTGCCACACCCCCTGTCCACGCTGCCACCCCCCCTCCTGTCCACGCTGCCACCCCCCCTCCTGTCCACGCTGCCACCCCCCCTCCTGTCCACGCTGCCACCCCCCCTCCTGTCCACGCTGCCACCCCCTCTCCTGTCCACGCTGCCACCCCCCCTCCTGTCCACGCTGCCACCCCCTCTCCTGTCCACGCTGCCACCCCCCTCCTGTCCACGCTGCCACCCCCCCTCCTGTCCACGCTGCCATCCCCCTTCCTGTCCACGCTGCCACACCCCTGTCCACGCTGCCACCCCCCCTCCTGTCCACGCTGCCACCCCCCCTCCTGTCCACGCTGCCACCCCCCCTCCTGTCCACGCTGCCACCCCCCCTCCTGTCCACGCTGCCACCCCCCCTCCTGTCCACGCTGCCACCCCCCCTCCTGTCCACGCTGCCACCCCTCTCCTGTCCACGCTGCCATCCCCCTTCCTGTCCACGCTGCCACACCCCCTGTCCACGCTGCCACCCCCTCTCCTGTCCACGCTGCCACCCCCCCTCCTGTCCACGCTGCCACCCCCCCTCCTGTCCATGCTGCCACCCCCCCTCCTGTCCACGCTGCCACCCCCCTCCTGTCCACGCTGCCACCCCCCCGTCCACGCTGCCATCCCCCCCTGTCCACGCTGCCATCCCCCCTCCTGTCCCACGCTGCCACCCCCTCCTGTCCACGCTGCCACCCCCCTCCTGTCCACGCTGCCGCCTCACCCGAGGCAGCCAGGGGTGCAGCAGGAGTTGCACTGAGCAATACAAGCCATCCATCTTCTCTCCTTCCCCGTCTCTCCCCTTGTTTCTGTCTGACCTTCTCCCGAAGCTGGCGAGGGGCAGAAGGCGGCAGGCGCCGGGAGGGAGAGGACAGGCCCTCTTCTCCCACGATGTCCGCCCTCCCATCACGGAGGGAGGCTCACGCGGACTCGTGGCCGCAGCGTGTCACCTGTGTGCGCTGGAGGGGCCCGGCCGGGCGCCGCCGAGAGCAGCCGTGTGGGCGAGGCCTGGGTAAGCGCCAGCCGAGGTGCCAGGGCCCTGCACGGACCCCGCTCTGCCCATCCGCCCGCCCGCCCGGAGCCCCCGCCCGACGCTGGTGTCTGGGGGCCCGTGTTGTGCCGCTTCCTACGAACTCCCGACAGCACAGCCCGGCCTGTTTTCTCCACAACAGCCGTTCTTCTTATTTTTTATAAAATATATTTTTTATTGATTTCAGAGAGGAAGGAAGAGGGAGAGAGAGAGAGAAACACCCATGATGAGAGAGAATCATGGATCTGCTGCCTCCTGCAAGTCCCCCACTGGGGATCGAGCCCACAACCCAGGCCTGTGCCCTTGACTGGAATCAAACCCGGGACCTTTCGGTTCGCAGGCCAACGCTCTATCCACTGAGCCACGCCGGCCAGGGCAACGTAAAAGCCATCCTTGCTCCCGACAGCCATTTCGCTTGGGGCCCTGTTGTTGTTGTTTTCTGAATGTATCGTTGTATTCCAAACACTTTCATTGTATATTTGCAGTTAGTAACCGTTTCTGTGAAAAGCTCACTCATTGCCCTTCCATCTGCGAGGTTTGGCCCATCCTGAGCAGGACTGGGAGATAGCCACTCCCTGGTCTTCTCACTGCTCACGTTTCCATAGCTATTTTTGGTTCATCTGGAATCTCTCTTAATATATCTCCAGAAGGTAAAAAGTTCCAGAAGTAGCCACTGGCCACGGAGTACCTGAAAGACAAAGCCGGGGCTCTCTCCCTGGCCCCCGAGCCCTCGTCTCTAAGAGGAACAACTGGCAAAACTGAGGGTGGAAAGATCAATCTCCTATTAAACACACACGCACACGCACACACGCACACGCACAAACAGACACGCACACACGCACGCGCACACACACACACGCACACACGCACACGCACACACACACACACACACAGGGAGTGAGGGAAGCGATCGAAACAGCCTGAGCGTGTTTCCCGAATGCAGCCGCTCACTCCACAAATATTTGCCCAGCCACCCGAGGGAGCGGGGTAAACAAGTGCCGACCTCGCGAAGCCCGAGAGGGACAGAGAACAAGGACGGCAGGACGGCGCAGACAGAGGGGCCTGGGGCCAGTGCCCGCTGTGGGCAGGAATGTGGGAGCCAGCCTGGCCGTGGGGACACCCGAGCAGAGACCCCTAGGGAGACAGAGGGCGGCACGCACAGGAGGGGCAGCCGTCCAGCAGAGGGGAGACCCTGGTCACCCTCTCCGGGCACCGGGCACCGGGCTGTGCCCTCCCGGGGCGGTTCCCGGGCTCCCTGACCTCGCATGCCCTCACCCGCTCGCTGCCTGGCTGGCACTGCCTGGTCTGTCCTCCCTTCTCTGGCCTCTCAGCACAATGCCCTGGCTCTGCACCCCCCTTTCTCCCCGTGCACCCCGCAGACGCCCCACGTGGTCTACGACGGGAGGGAGATGGGGCGACAGCTGCCATCGCGTCCTCCTGCTTACGGGCTGACACTTCACAGAAGCAGAAAGTAAGAAGTTTAACCTTTTCACCTCGAAACGTGGCTGAAGGGGCCTGGCTGCAGGTGCCAGGGCTCCCCGAGTCCCGGCCTCGCACCCTTCCCAACTGACCAGCTGTCTTCATACAGGCGTGCGGAGAGCACAACTACCCTCAGCACCGCCTCACCCTCCGAATCCAGTTAGACTGAAACGTAAGGATTTCAAACCGGGACAGTGAGCGGTCCCCGGGAGCGTCATGGACCACCCTCCCCGGGCATCCAGCCCCAGCTGCTCTCCTGCGGGTCCTGGGCGACGGGGAAGATGGGGAAGACAGCTGGGCCAGCGGTCGGCAAACTCATTCGTCCACAGAGCCAAATACCAACAGTACAGCAATTGAAATTTCTCTGGAGAGCCACGTTTTTTAAACTTAAACTTCTTCTAAAGCCACTTCTTCAACACAGACTCGCCCAGGCCGTGGTGTTTTGTGGAAGAGCCACACTCAAGGGACCAAAGAGCCGCATGTGGCTCGAGAGCCACGGTTTGCCGACCACGGGTCTAGCCACCTCAGTCACACGGTGCAGGCCGGGGGCTGCCTGGGGACAAGGCCGACTCTGACCCGGTCCTAGAACTGTCCCTGGCAGGTCACACGCGTCCTGAGCCGCTGTGCCTCCGGAGTCCAGGAGGCGCAGGTCCCGGTCGGAATGACAGGACAGGAGGCCCGGTGTCCGCGCACACAAGGGCCCTGTGGGAAGCACATGTGAGGGGTTTGTTTTCCTGGAGCCCCTGCTCTGTCCTGGTCTCAAGTTCAGTGTCTGATTCCCTCTCCTCCTCTCTGAGTAGGCACTTCTTCCTGATTTCTCAGCCGATGAGACCAACAGAGAGAGGTCATACACCCTCCCCTCGGTCACCCCGGTGGTAAATGGGGCGACTCAGGCCAGGTTTCTGACCCAAAGCCACGCCCCCTGGGAAGCCACGCCCCCGAGGACCCACACCCTTCCCAGAAGTCACACTGCCCCTCCCCAAACTGGACCGAGGACCAAGTCTGAATTCACGGTCCTGGGGAGGGCTGGTCAGGGAAGGCCACTGCTACCCTGGCTCATAAGGACCTACATTCCACTTTTATTTGGAGATATCCAAGTTTTAACTCCAGCTATGTTTAAATGGGAAGAAAAAGCATACTTTAATGCTCATGCTGATTTCTGTGTGTAAGTCAAATACGCTAAGCCAACCGACAGCGCCGGCTCTGTCTAAGACGGAGCGGGGCCTGAGGAATAGGAACGCGGAAAGGGACGCCCACCTGATCCGGGGACTCCTGCCCTCTCCGACCCGGGCCCGGGAGACGGCCGGTCTGGTGTGCGGAGCCGTGCCGGGCAGAACGAGCCCCGGGTAATGAATGGGCCCCAGCGCCAACATAAACACCTCCGGCTCCGGTTCTGGCCGGCCGCTCCCGCAGAGGGAGGCACTTATCTCCTTTAACACGCGGCTACTTGGAAATTATCACTCCATCAATTACCGGCCGCGCGGGTTTATTTGTACAGAGCGCTTCCATAAAACGAGTGTGAAAATAAGCTAAACACATTCTGTTCGTTTTCTCGGGTTTTCACCTCTCCCCACGGTGGGTATGTTGACAGAGAAATTACTTCGTTTGATTTCCACAGACATTTGTGGAATGCCGGCCAGGTCCCGCGCTGCGGGCTGGGAGGCAGGTGTGGCGGGGAGACGTGAATGTGGGCCCGGCACCAGGAGCGTGAGCGGCCTCCCTTCTCTGCCTGCCTTCCCGACCGCCTTCCCGACCTGCCTTCCCGCACGGCCACGGCCCTACACGGCCCTACACGGCCGGTGCGGGCACCTGTGCGGAGTGCTGGGCCCGCAGGCTCCACAGCTCTCTCCCCTGCCCCTCCCCGCCCCAGCCCCTGCACTCTGTCCGGATAATTTACCTGAGAGCAGTGGCTTGTCAAGCTGCTCGAAGCTGTTTCCAGATGTGGAAACACTTCTGCACCAAGCGATGTTTATTGCCTTTTATTTTTAAAGAGTTCCTACATTGCTGACACAGGCTTCTGAGTTCTTACACCGCCTCCTGTTTTTTAAGTAACAGACTTAGTGAGATAGAACCCAAATATCATAAAGACGCCCTTTTCGAGTGGGGGATTCGGGAGTCCTCGTACATTGGCGGAGCTGTCCACCCATCGCCACCATCTAATTAGAGAATGTTTCCATCACCCCAAAAAGAAGCCACCTCCCCGTTAGCAGTCACTCCCCATCTCCCCACCCTTCCAGCAAGTGCCCCCCACCCCCGTGCCCCTCATTCCACGCCCACCATTTATAGCCCCCACGCCCCCGAGTCCCAGGAGCCCAATAGACACGGAATCACAGACGTGAGAGCTCATCGTTCTGCAGGCCCGACAGGCCTACGCGGAGCACCAACCCTGAGGCCAGTGGGGAGACGTGGAGGCCAAGGTCAAGGAGAGAACCACACACTGCACTGGAGACACGAATGAGGCGCCCGGAGGGGAGGAGACGGAGATGACGCGTGGGAACAGCCAGAGGAGAAATGGCGGGGACTGCTCGGCATGGACCGGCGCGGTCCAAGCTCCGCTCTCGGGAAGTGGCAGGTGGGCAGCGAATGGAGACCAGGGGGTCAGGGTCACGGGCAGCGTCAGGGGCGCCCACGGCTGGAGGGAAGGCTGGACGGTGGCTGAGTGCTCCCTGGCCTGCAGGGGCCGCAGCTCCGGAGCGTAAAGCCGTGAGTTTCTAAGAAAGGCCAGGACGTGTCCCACGTGCACTCAGCACGCTCAGCCACAGCGGCCCTGAACGCCACACAGACTTTGTCTTCCCAGCAAAGTGATGAGGAGGGAAGCTTATACTGTAAAACAGCCCCTGAGCCTGCTCAAGAGTCTCTGTCCTGTTTCTTCTTGGGGACATTTGGCTGGCCAAGACCCAACAGGCCACCTTAGCCCACAGCGGGGAGAAGGAACACAACGGTGCCCTGGGGACTGTGCCCCTAAGCAGGGGCCCCCAACCTCCGGCTCACAGACCAAGAGACCCGCCTGTCTTTAAGCGGACATATAAAGTTTGTCCGTACAAGTTTGGATGGTTGCAGAGGGTGGAAATTCTGGCTTAAAGTAGACACTGGTATTTTTTAAAATAGATTGTTATTGATCTGAGAGAGGAAGAGAGAGACAGAAACATCAATCATTGATCGGCTGCCTCCTGCACGCCCCCTACTGGGGATCAAGCCCGCAACCCGGGCCTGTGCCCTGACTGGGAATCAAACCACACCTTCCTGCTCAACCACTGAGCCACGCCAGCCTGGTGATATTGATATCCTATAATAAAGAGGTAATATGCAAATTGACATTCATGCCCTCACAGGATGGCTCCCTATGACCAGGCCGGCAGCGCGTGAGGGACAACCAAATGACTGAACAGCAGACTGCGTGGAAGGAACAGGCTGGCGGGTGTGTGTGTGTGTGTGAGGTATGACCAAGCTGGCAGCAGGGGCAGTTGGGGGCAATCAGGCCAGCAAGAGGGGGGGCAGTTAGGGGTAACCAGGGAGGCAGGCAGGTGAGAGATTAGGAGCCAGCAGTTCAGGATTGTGAGAGGGATATTCGATTGCCGGTTTAGGCCCGAT